>JAQGAZ010003048.1:0-13616 GCA_034692225.1 Polydesmus complanatus
TGAAAGTAGGCGGCGGGAAACTTCTTTGAGGAGGGCATCGAAAACCCTTTAAAACGGCCTAAAACCTGCCTAAAACGAAAATGCAAATACATAAAAAAATAGCTGACCTATTTATCAACAAAACCCTGTAATTTTATTTTAAATAAAATTTTTTAAAAAAATATATAAAAATCGATTAAAGTTACTTTATGGATACGCCTCGTAATTTTTACTTTGAAGATTTTTGCACCTCGTAAATTTTCCCCGGAAGCGGAAGTGAGTTTAAGCTTTAACTAGAGTTAATGGCAGCGGAGTTAAATATAGTTAAGGATTGTTTACTGTGTTGCGTCTTAAGCTTACGTTACGCTGCAGTTACCCTGCGTTAACAAACGCATTTGTACGCGAAACGAAGGTGCGTGTGCAGCACGTGCGCACTACTAATTAAGCGGGAAAGTGTTTTGTTCTCATTATGAAAAGTAATAATAATAATTCCGCACTTAACGTAATTAGTCATTTAAATATTGTGCTGCATTTAACCCAAAAATATCAATCGGTTTTTTCCTAAGTCACAAATGATATTCAAAAATCAAAGTCACTTCCGGTCAGGCGCCTTTGCTCTCTGCCCTGCCTACTTCCGTAACTAATGAATAAAAGAGGTTTTTAGAGATTAACCATCGGTCACTTCCAGGAGAGGGATTAACGAAGGGTTTATGTGTAGTGCATGCGCAGTGGAGATGGAGTGCGCGTGTGACATCATTCGCTGCTTCATTAACATTTTCTGCGGTTTCTAATCCAATGATTGAAGTTTCGTTTGTTGTTTAAAAGACCAAATAATTTAACAGGATTAAAAACCGCAGAACGTTTAATTCCAACCGCACCAACGCGAGTTTCCGGTCTCTTTTAATCCATTAAAAAGATAGTTAGATATTATTTTTTTCATGCTCTGCCATCCGTTAAGATTAAAATAAGTTTTGATGGGTTTAATTAATTAATGGCGCTGCGGACGCAATCGAACAACATTTTTTTTTTCTATTTTAATTAAAAGTCAAAGTGTTTATTTTTATTATATTATATTTATTTTCATTTATTAATTTCGACGGTCACTTTGTAATAGAGAGTGTCATTGTGGAGAAAACTCTCGATCACATCACTTCCCATGTTAAACCATTTACCATATGATATGGAATAGTCTCGTTTACTTTTCCTGATGTTTATATGGGGTTGAGTGGGATGGAAGATGGTCACAGTGGCCATGTGGACAAAAGAGTTTTTAAGGTCCTCGTCGTACACACCATCCAATAAGCAAATTAATGTGCTCACTCCTTTGTTTTTACATCCAACAAATCCGTTCAAATACGCTAATACTTGCACCCTGCGTCCCTTTGCACTGGTGTAGAAGAAGGGCTTAAATGATACTCTATTAAACCATCCACTTCCATCTGCTTCCTCTTCCGGATGTCATCGATGGCCCACGTTAACGTTCTGTCGTGCAAGTACACCGTTCGAGCCACTTCCGGTGATTCTAAGTGGATGTCTATCATCTACGAGGTAAGGAGGGGACTTTACGAGGATTTTAGCATCATATCCTATATCGTAATATCTATTAAATTCAAATTTATTTTCATAATAATGAAATGTAGTTGTTCTAATGCAGTCCTTGCGCTCTTTTATTTTGCTTTGGTCTTTTGCAGTCAAATAGATTCTCGGAAGAGGTTTTACTCCTATTTCGTTCGCATTGGATTTATTTACAGGTTTCAAACACAGGTAAAACCCCACTCCAACAATCTTAAGGGCGATCTTGGCCCGAGCTCCGAACGGATATCCGGTCAAAGGGAACATTTAACTTTCCACGTCTGTTTTACTTCCGTTTAGTAAGCTGTTAACGTGGCTAGTGATCCAAGTGAAATTGGTTTTTTCTTTGTAATATTCGCTAACTCTTTGAAGCTGAAAATAATCAATTATTAAGGTGAATATCAGATAAAACGTAACATTTTGCTATCTTTATCCTACACTTTTGGTCTTATATAAAATCTTAATGCTTTCCTTATAAAATAAATCAAAGTCTTTTGTTAGTTTCTTGAGAAATTCAAAGCCAAAACTTTGACTGCAATTTATCTCAAATTAATTAGATTGAAAATAATTAAATTTAATCTTTCAGTTAATACATGTATCTTAAATATTTGTAAAACAAAAATTAAAAATGCACTCACTTCCGGTTTTATGATGCTGTTGTACACCTTCTGGGCTGGTATGAACTTTTCTTGCAATCGGACTTCCTCTTCCGTTTCCTCCAGTTTCTGTTAATTTTAAAAGTATTTGAGTTTAACACTCACCTTGTAATCATCAGCGTCTTTTTAATTAAGAGTTAATTTCACCTCTTTCAATGTTGACATTTCAGCTGACAATTGACTCATATCATTATCCAATAGCCTCGTTCTCTCAATATATTTTTCTTCATGCTCCGCCCACTTCTTCTTTTGCTCTAATGACATCTTTTTATACTTTTCTATATCGTATTTAATTTCATTCACTTTCATTTAAATTTCACTGTTTAGCTGTCGTTTCGTAAGTTTGTTGTTTGTCTTATTATTAGTATCAATCGCTTTCAGTCGACCATCTGTTTTGCTTTCTAATTTCACTAAGTTGGACCTATTCTCTTCCACTGCCATTTTTATCGGCGATGTCTTTTCTTTCAACTTCCGTTTTAAAGCCACTTCACTATCTTCTATTTTCTCCTTGATGTTTTCTACCTAATATTCAAAAAATATAACTTTTAGTATTTGCGGTATTTCATTTTAGTTTTTTTTTTTTTATATAAATAATTGTATTTTTTAAAATGCAACCAAAAACAATTGATTATTTTTTTGTGTTAAAATTGAGATTAGCCAGTGTTGCCAATGTAAAGAGTTACTTTGAACTAAATGCCAATTGCACATGTAGCGCATTACCTGATTTTGTAAATTTTTTGTTAAACTTTCAATTTGCTTGCTTAAGGCGAGTAAGTGAGTAGAGTTTTTGCTAACATTCGACGTCACTTCCTCTCTCTTTTCCCTCTTCGTTTTAATGGTTTCGTTGACGTTTTCTTTAGTCTCCGCCCACTCCTTTTTCTGCTCCAACGCCATCTCGTTCATCTTCTGCTCTAATTTATTCATTTCGCTCTTAATTTCTATTATTTCCTTTTTAATTTCGCTGTGTAACAGCTGCCTCGTCAGTTCCTTGGTTTCTCTATTGTTAGCCTCCATCACCTTCAACCGAGCATCTGTTTCACCTTCTAATTTTACTATACTAATCTGATTCTGTTCCACAGTCAATATTACGCATGACGTCTTTTCTTTCAACTTTTGTTTTAGCGCCACTTCACTTCCTTCTAATTTCTCCTCCACTTTTGCTATCTAATAGTAAAAAAATATTTTTTAAAAAACAATATTTAATTGAATCTCAATTTACATTACCAGATTTTGTAAATCCGCTTGTAAATCTTTTTCCACGTTTTCAATTTGCTGGTTTAAAGACAGTATTTGAAAAGAATTTTTGTCTACGTTCGATGACACTTCCTCCCTCTTTTCTCTTTCCTCTTTAATGGTTTCAATCACTGCACTGACCTCCTCTTTAGTCTCCGCCCACTCCTTCTTTTGCTCCAATGCCATCTCGTTCATCGTTTGCTCTAATTTGTCTATTTCATTTTGAGTTCGAATTTCTGTTGTTTTTAATTCTCCTTCAACTTCACTTTTTAATTGTTGCATCTGTTCGAAGTTCTTCCGGTTATTAAAATCCATCATTTCAAAATAGGATTCGGATTTGGCTTCCAACTTGACTATCCTCAACTTGTTCTCCTCCACAGCCAATGAAACGCCTTCTAAATCGCCTCTCATTGGTTGTTCTTGTAGTAAAAACAATTAGCATTTTGATTTGTTTTAATTAATAATTAAGGTTTTACTTTGTAAATCGTAAATCTCTTCTTTTAAATCCGCTCGAACTCCATCCATCCTCTCCTTGAGATTGACCACTCTCTCATCTCCCTCCCTCTGCCTTTTCTCCACCCCCAACGTCACTCGCCGCATCTCATCCGCCTCTACACTCAACTCCCAATCTCTCTTCTCTATCTCAGCCAACTTCCGGTTCATTTCGTTTCTCAAATTCAACAGTTGCGCAGAAAACATCCGGTCTAACATCTGCAATAAAGCCTATTAGTCTTCCCTTTGGTCGCTTAGGATTTAGTAAGGACCTACCTCGACAGTGGGGCCTTCGTGGTAGAGCACAGGAAGTGCCCTTTCCTTCGTATGCTCACATCCTGCTAAATGTTTCTGCGCAGTTAAAATGTATTACAATGATTTTAAGTTTTGTTTTAAGCAGAGACTTTACTTTAATGTCTTTGAAAGGGCAAATGTGTTGGCAGCCGTACTTCCGGTTGGGACAGTGCACTTGAAGACTTGTGATTTTTTCTTTAAACTGAGCACTTTGTCCGTCCTAAACACATAGACTATCATTAAAATACCTTAACCTATATATGATCTTTAATTGCACTGACGATGTCCTTGATAAACTCCCTGCAGTTGGGACAGCGCCATCTTTGGCTGCCGTCGTCCACCACTCGCTTGCAGTTCCCGCAGAACTTGTGCTCGCAATTAGCTATGTAGTGTTGGACCAGCACTTTGTCGCACCGTGTACAGCGGTAGGCGTGCACGTCATCCAACCATTCCAAGTCAAGATGGCGGTCGATAAACAACTCATCTGGGTCAAAAACTAAATCCAAAAAAAACATTAAAAATGGTTCATAATCGTACATTTGGAATATGTTACATGGTTCTAGGGCGGCCATCTTAACTCTCTTTAACTCTGCGTTTTACATTAAACTGTAAGAGGAAAGTGACACGTAGGAAAACGAATGTTAAAAAATAGATTATCTTGTTGTTATTGTATCGGTGTTTAAGATTAGGCTAATCTAATCTTTTTCAAGTGTTTACCTTACCACATGCACTAACTTTTATCATTTTAAGATTAATTGTGACTGCTGTGATTTAAAGTTGTGGAATTTTTCACGTTGGTGCATAAATTTTAAGCAAGTGTTAATAGAAGGAGAGGGGGGAAATCCCGTTGGCGATGACGTAGGTTGCGCGCATAAATTATAGACACGCAGCCCTGATTGGTTGTTCAAATGTAAACAGCGATGGCCGCCGTGGGCGTGTCATGTGCGGCAGGGAGCAACAGTGTGACGTATTTCGACTTTCTCGTAGCGGCTCAACCCACTCAGCTCTTAAACGATTCCATGTGACGTAGAAGATGAATCATTATTTTTTTCGTTGACGTAAAAAATAAAAAAGAAACTTAAGGTTGTGTTGTGTAAGACCTCCTTAATAAGAAGGAGTCAAGTCTTAAAACATCACGTGACATTTCTCTTAGCAGCAGAAAAAGTAACCTTGAGAAAACCCCCTATTCTTTTTTGTTGCCCGTTGGCTGTGGAGCGTAAACTCTGTAATAATAAATCTTATGTAGGGGCCTACACTGTATTTGTAAATAAAAGTAATTGGACAGTAACTACTGTGTGTTGTCGTAGGCTGAATTAATTAGTGTGTGTACAACATCAACAACATAAAAACGTTTAACAGCAGCTATTTCGTGCTAACTACAGTATAATGTTTAGAAAACGCTGCCTGTCAAATTTATTAAAGTTGTGTGATATAATGTGCATTCGGTGTGCGTTCAACAATGTGTGTGCAACAACAGGGAGAACGAATTTGGTGAGAAAACGAATGAAGATGTTCATCCTTCTTCTTTATACCATGAATTTGGAATATTTTGTTGATGCATCATGCATGTCACATCCTGTACACTGCAAAGGTAGGAATCACATTCATGTAATATTGCTCTTAATTCACGCGTTTGCCTCGTTTGTTTATTTCACTGATAGACTTATACTATTACACTATAGACTTACACTTCTCGATCTCTTCCACTCTCTCGTTTAAAGTGTGGTTGATATAGAGAATGCTGACCAAGACCGGGAGCGAGCACAGGGGCAAACAATAAATTTCCAAATTAGTTAATAATTTGATTCCCAGGTTGAAAGCTATTTCGAGTGCAGACTTGAATCCCTCTTAAAATTTAAGATGTTCCACTGGCGAATTTTCCTTTACACTTTTTGTGGCAGCCTGTAACGTTAGAGAAGTCGTAAGAGAGCGTTAAAATGTCGTTTCCAGAATTGACAGAGTAAGGGTCGAATCCACAGACCTCTCTTATACATAAGAATTTCTTAAGCATATGCTTAAACCGTTTTCCTATTCACAGTCATTCTTTAAGAATTTTATAACCAAATGCTTAAGAAAAACTTAAAGTACCTTTTCAGGTTCTTTAAGTATTTCTTATAGCCTGTGAAGGGAAAAAAATAGCGTCGTCTGCTTTTTACATTTAGCAGTGTGTGACTGGATGGTTATACTCCAAATGTTTAATTATTTTTGGTTAATTATTTTTTTCAATTAAGTTAAATTCAATTTCTGATATAGCTTAGTATTTACGGTTTCCGAAATATAGAATACACTATCAGAAATATGTATTTTGACTCAATTTTATATGTAATAATGCTCTAAATTAATTAATTTTATTGTTTAAATTAATTCTTAAATAACATAAAAATTATTTAAACTATTTTTTAACTCAGTGGAAGTATTACCAGTAATGGCCAATCATAAAATTTCATTTTCAGTTGCAATAATAACAACGTAATTTTAAAAAATCTCTAACCGCGCCAGTTAAATTCAAATAGAAAAGCTACCCGCGCATGCGCAAATTGACGTTTTCTTGGTGACGTCATGTATGCAACTGCTTAAGGGAGCATTTTACGGAGTGCTATAAGAGTCGTTCGTGAATGCGAAATTTGTTTAAGCGTCTGTTTATTATAAGCATTTAGTTTTCGCTTAAGGAATTTCCTATCCTATAAGTAGCGACTGTGGATTCGACCCTAAAAAGCGGGAAATGTTGGCCCAGATGTAGAGTCTCAGATACAGCCAGCTTTTTCTCACTTCTTTTCCTAGTGTTTTTAGGAAATCTTCTCTTTCGTCGGAAATGGTGAAGCAAAGGATGAAAAGGCGAAGAGTTTGGCGATCGCATTGTACACTTTTAAAATAGCTTTTGACTCGTTGAATCCGCAGAAAGAGATGAGTAAAATTAAAAGTCTTTGAGCGTCGTAAAGCGTGTTGTTTGCCATTGAAAACTTAACTATTATTACGCAACATAAAGACAGGAGAGGGGAGTCAGGGGGGGGGGAGCGTGTTATTCGAAACGAAAGGAAGGACTATCGAATTTTACACTATTGATTTCAACTCGTTTTTCTTTTCCAAAAGCTTTGTATAAAACGCACGTTTTCCAAATTTTCTTTTCATAAGCAAAACTTAATTAATTTTGTCTAATGATTTATTGACTATCGATAACCTGTTTTTCATTGTTTTCTATTCATAAGGTTTTCCTTCTAAAAGCTTCTTTAAATTAATAAAAACCTTAACATTAATTTTTAGAGTACAATCGATTGGAAGACTATCGATCTTCGGGATTGTTTTTCTCGCTAAATGTCATCCATTCATAAAGCGATATGACCATGAACTGAAGGACTATCGATTATTAATTTTTTAATCAATTTCTTCGTAAATGTAATTGTTTACATCGTCGCTAGATGTCGTTTCGTCAGATGCGTTAACTCGGTTTGGCTTTGGAATTAAATAACCGCTCGAATCTTCCATCAACCCATTATTAATCGCTTTTATATCCGTTGAATTATTAACGAGCGTATGAGTTTCCGGTTGATTTGTTGGAGAGGGCAACTTCGGCTTCAATTTCGATTTCCAATTTAAACCAATTATTATAACCAGAATTAAAACGATGACGCTAGCGCCTAATGCGATAACTAACGCAGAGAAGGAGGAAACTCCTAAAAATAAACAATTCAATAAAGTGAAAGTTATTATATTCTTTAGTTTGAAATAAAATTTATTACGCTTTTATTATCTACGCAAATATCATTACTTTGCGAATTTCCATCACCGGATGTAACCGAATTTTCGTCAGCTGCGACGGTTATAATAGAAGAGAAACAGTTTATTTTTTTCTCCTTGTGGTTTAAATTTTAAGAATTATTATGCGGTATACTTACTAAGGCTTAAAACGAGGGAGAACGTAGCAGTTATTATTTCTCAATAATAACTGTCAATACACATCCATTTCCCAATGTCAATATCTTCGACGCTGTTAATGCGAATAGAACAATCTTTGGCGTTTGCTCGTTTCCAAGTGTATGAGTATTTCCTCGTCACGTTCACTCTCGCATCATTTCTTTTCCAAACGCAACTTTCAGACCCCGACCACTTTGTATGTGATAGGCATTTCAGCTCAATGTTTTGGCCTAAATCTATTATGTTCCATTTCCAATCTATTAATTCTATATTATAAGTCATTAATAGTAATATTGTTACTCACTGGCTTTGACGATGGTGTTGTTATAGTTAATGTATTCAATGCATGAAATATCTCGTAGCGTAGTAACGCTGTTATTATTGGCTCTTATACTGCACTTGTTTTCACTGGCGTAACTATATCCGTGTTGAGTGGGATCCACAGCTGTATTGTTCTCAATCCACGCAGGCGCAGTGATGAGGATTGGTGTGAAAATGGCAAGCCAGTCTATGCATTCTGCCGTTCGTAATGTAGATTGGTGTTTCCACCACTCGCTGCTCCTCGTCAATACATATTAAAGCGATTCAATAATTGATACTTAAAGATTAATGAAAGTGATGAACCATGTGCAACGAGATTGATGTAAAACAGAGAGAAAAAGGAGATAAGAATATTATCTTCATGACTTAACTCCACATTTTATTTTTCTTCTTCTAAAAATCTTAAAATTTTAAAACGAAAGCGAAAACTTTGAACGATTTCGTTTTTTATCAATATTTTTTATCATTGTTTATTTTTCACGCTATAGATAGGCTATACATATTATAGTAAACAATCTCTAAATTGCTTGGCAACTCTCCATACGAAAATACAGCAATCAGAAGCACTTGTTTTCTATTGAAATCGCCGTCGTTCGATCAAAAAATTACAGTTTCTAAATTATTTATTTTATATTTAAACGATTTAAAAAAATTCAGTTACATTGGTTTAGAATTATCTATTGTTTTTATTAGTAGTTTTTTAATTGCTATTTTTAGATTTAAAATATTTTAATTTTGACAGTCTTTTAGATTTTATTGTGGTAATAAAATAAGCCCCACTTGTGTTCGTCTTCCTGCTCCTACACCTCAAGAAATTGACAATGAGAAAAATAATTATTGAACCTTAATCTTTTTACTTTTAAGTTGGGTCATTAATCATCTTTCGACAAAAAGTTAATAAATTTGGGATTATGCTAGTTAATTTGCATACAAATTTTTTTTAAAAAAATTTTTGTTAATATTTTGAGCGCTGTTTTAAATGGACCAGAATAAAAAAACAAAACAACTGAGAATAAAAGTGTTTCACAATAAATAAACTGAAAACACATAAATATTTATTTACTTGTAAATTTTGTTGCACTTAAATAGAATTAAATTATAGGTCTGTTCGTTCGTGGCACTTTTACAGAATTATTTGCAAATTGTGCATGAAGTTCATTCGTGCGTGGGACGCATTCTGTTTTTATCGCATTCGTTCGTTTTTGCATTATGAATGCATTCTGAATTTTCTCCTCCTCCTCTCGAGGAGGAGTAGATAGTGCAAATCGTCTGCTTTAAAGCTTTTGGCATACACGACTGGACATACAATGCAATATAGCCATTCGGATTTGAGGGTCAAGTGACGTCAGCATTTGATTAAGTGAAATTTTGCTAAATTTTTTATTTTAAAAATGAATTTAACTTCGATTACACTTCGCTCACAGTGAGGGCATTTATATAAATTTAATATACGTCTTTAATGTTTATAAATTTACAGCAAATTCCCAGACTTTTCCCCGCGCGTCCAATGCGCAAGCGCAATCACGTTTCTCGCTCTAAAAGCGTTCGTTCGCAAGTTTGCAACTTAGCTGCACCCGGCAAAATGGTGACGTCATATGCATGCACCTGCAACGTGAAGGTGCAGCATGGACGAACAGACCTAATAATAATTAAATTGCGTTTTAAGTGGTTGTATTTTTGTATTAAGATAACAAAAGTTTCCTATCTGCCAGCGCAGATTTTATCATTCAGATAATTTTGTCGTTGAATGCGATTTACCTTTTAATCTGCTTTGCATATAATCAATGGCACAATTAGCTTTATTGATTTTGTGATCGGACATTGAAATTTAGTGACTTTTGATTTTTAGGCTCTATGCACATTTTCAATCACGAAACAAAATCACCCCGTAAGTTTGGTTAACTTCACGAGTCATATCATTATTGGTAGTCGGAACCAAAAAGTGTAGGAATAAAATTAAAATTAAAAAAATCTAGAAATATACGTGTTGTAGTTGTCGATTATATCCACAAACACCTTTTGGAAAAGTATAATCGAAATAATGAAAATAATTATTATACTATAGGCTGCTCGATTAAAACTAACCATAAATATATCAGTCTCGTCTGCCGGTTTCCCCAACACCGTCAACTGCTCCTGGTTGAAATTGGAATGGGTCAAGTGGGCCAAGAGATTCAATCTCGTCTGAAATAGAATAATAAGGAATATAAATATGTAGTTTACTAATTTTAATAGTAGAATATCATTCGTAAGGTAAATATAAAAGCAGACCTTGAGCAGTTGAATGCGTAAGATGGGCTCACGGGACGTCTCTCGCTCATCACTCATTACATTATCCACCATCACTCTGGCCATCAGAGAAGGCTACGCACACACACAAAACAATACTATTAATCAGGACTTAATGGATAATAAATTAATTGAATTACGATTTGGTTGGCAGAGGGAGCCGCTCGCAAGTAGCACAGGTAGATGAGGAAAAAAAGCAGAGGAGGAACATCCTCTACTGATTGTGAAATTATTTTCCCTAAGCTTAAATTGGTTAAGTTTGTTAAACGAGTGTAAATCCAAATAACAATTAAGGTATTGGCTGTGGCTTTGAGCATAAACATTAAGGGAGCTCCGTAGTCGTTGGTTGCTTTGACGAGTGGGTTAAGGCGAGTGGAGAGGAGGATGAGGCGAGTGGTCAGTCGGACTCTTCTCGATGGAGATTTGGCTTTCTTAATCTCTTTCACTCTCTCGTTTAGAGTGTGATTAATATAGTACACGCTGCACAAGACCGGGAGTGAGCAGAGGGGTAAGCAATTTCTCACCAAAATAACAATGCAATTTTTTGCGACGTTAAAAGTAAAATTTGAAAAGGATGAGAATTCAGTCTTTAGCGTTAATTGCCAAATGACGTAGATAGGACAAGCGACGAAGGCTAAAAAGATGTTCCAGTTACGAAATTTCCTCGACAATTTTGGCGACACCTTGTAGCGTTTGAGAACCTTTAAAAGAGCGTTGAAATTCCTTTTTCGGAAATGGCAAAGAAAAATGCAGACCAGGTTCGCACTATAGAAAAGTTTCAAACAAAACCACACTGTGAGAATTTTATCCATTTTTGTGGCTTCCTCGATGGTTTTCTTAAAGATGATTACGAGTCCCATAATAACTAATACCAATGGAATGGCTAATACTCTTACTATATGGTTGTAGAACACTTTTAGAATAGCGTTAGACTCGTTGAATCCGTACAAAGTGATGAGAAAGACGAGAAATCTTTCAGCATCGTAGAGCGTGTGTTTCGCCATTGCAAACGCAGCTGTTACTACGCGAATGGGAAAGAGAACTTGTTATTCGAAATAATAGGAGGGACTATCGATTGGTGGACGATCGATCTCCACTTGTTTACCTCACTAAGTGCTTTTATGCTGTTCGTGACTATCGATCTACTTTTCTCGCTTTTGTCTGCCTTTTTTCATGAAAATTTTATTTTAAACGGAGGCTGCTATCGATCGGGTGGACTATCGATCTCCACTTGTTGTTCGCGTTAAATGCCCTTGTATTCGTGCGAGGCGAAGGACTATCGATCTTTAGTTGCTATCCGCTGACTTTGAGGTTTTTGTAGAATTTTTGTTTTAGTGCGCAACTACATTTCACTGCTTTCGAAACATTTCGTCACTTTAAATTTATTCATGATTATACTGAATTTCTTAGCTAAACAAAGTAATCGGAAACTTAATAATTTTGAGACTTATTTATTTAAACACTTAAAAATTTATTTACAATTTGTCTAAAAATATACAGAAACTAGTTTACAATTTTAAAACCATTATTGAGATTCATTGAAATACAAAATGGAGGCGAGGATGTGCATGTCAAACGGGTGAATAAGGAATTCGTTGAAGTAGGTGTTGAGAGGAGCGGTCAGTCTGGACACTCCGGTTTCTTGGACTAAAGAAAGAACCCGGAAGAAGACCTTCCTCACTTTGGCGCTTCTCCTGGCTCCATTCACCCCGTGTTTCCTGTTCTCGTACTGCGCCAACACCGCGTTCATATCGTAAGAGTCGTCCTCTCGGTCGATGGCCACCGTGGCGTGCAGCAGTTGGATTTCCGTTTTGTCCAGCTGCAGGGCGTCGACTTTAGTAGCCAAAGTGTAGAAGGACTCGAAGAAGTGCGGGAAGACGGTGGCGGAGAGGTCGTAGCGAGTGCCGGTGCGACTCTCCTCCACGTACTTGCGCACCGCGTGGTTCAACTGAAGCCAGTGGAGAGCCGCCTGCAGCACCAGCAGCTGGCAGCACTTGGTGTAGAGCACGTGGCAAGGGATGGCTATCACCTGAAAATACAAATTAAACTTAAGAACTAAAATTAAAATTAAATGAAATGAGTAGGCCTATTAGTTTACTTTGTCTACGCCGATAAGGATGCGCAGATACACGGACAGTCTGTAGGATAAGGTGCTTAGGTCGATGGAGGACGGGACGTTGGGCATCGGGAACACGTTGTACATAGGCCCGCAGAAGTTTAAATTAATATCCTAATAAAAAAATAATAAATTAAGAAATAAAATTGATAATTTTTATTTTCGTTTAAAGAATAGTTTACCTTTTCAAAACTGTAGCTGTAAATTTCGTCCAGTTTGGCGATGTGTTGCGAGATTTGAGGGTCCTTACACTTTAAATGAAGCTAGAAATTTAAAAAAAAAAAATTAAATTATAAATTGGTTGATTGTTACAACTATCAAAAAATTAAATTATCTATTTATTGAGGGTATTAGTTTTGGTTTAAAATTTAACTTGGTTAAATTTATTTATTTTTAAATTAAAAAAGTGGTGTTTTTGTATGAAAGAAAGTCGACAGTTTTAAAACGAGGCCTATTTTATCCACGTGGCCCAAGAAATCATTTACATGCGAGTATACGTCAAACTACGCTTTCTTTTTTCTCTTTAGACTTATCAACATTAAGCAAATTAAATTTAGATGAGTCTTACCTCATAACTATCCGAAGATACATAACGTTCTTCACACAGTTTGCACGTTTTTACGTCCATTTTAATGTTAAATGCGGGAGCAGTGAGTGAGAAGACGCTTCGAAATATCAAGTGATAAGAGAAAGAGGTGCAGACAGCCCTTTGTGCGTGAGTTAAGGACCTTCCGCTAGGTGGTTGTGGCGGT
>JAQGAZ010003049.1:0-13610 GCA_034692225.1 Polydesmus complanatus
TTTTAAGTTTTTATCTTGGCTAGTTCTTTTTTTATTGCAATTCTTTATCGTCCAGGATCTTCTCGGACACCCGGTACTTTACATACCGTACAACAACTAGAAGTAAACAATTTTAGGCAGAAAAGTCAATCGAAAGCTTTTAATCTTAAAATCGTTGCCCTATTGACTCGTAAAATAAATATTACAGAGCTACTGGTAATGAAAATGTGCATTCGCATAATGCCAAATAAGTCTTCGTGAACACACCACAGATACACGTTAATTAAAATAGTACCTAATACGTACGCAGTTAAATTCATTTTATTTCATATGGTTTCGGAATACAGAACCAGTAATGAAAATGCATGTTCAATTAGAAACGATGAAAAGCAACTGCAATTAAGAAAAGATAGTGCATTGATTAGAATTTAATGACTTATTTTTAAAAATGTAAAAAAAAGTACCGTTATGATTTCCTAACTAGCTGCAGCTACAGTATATTGGTCTCCAAAAGCAATTTTATTTTGGTAATAATTATTAAACCTATAAATAAAAATATTTAATATTTTTTAAAGGACTGGTATAACAACAGTATGGCATTAACTCCCACTCAATCTGAGGATCTCGTAAAAGCTTTGTGATGTTAAATCCTTTAAAAATAGAATTTGAAAATCGCAGTCAGTAAATTTTTACCTTACGCAGTTAATTGATAATAACGAGAGTATGAGATTTGTCTAGACTGTGTATTTTCAATAATTCGCTTAATATGGGAAGACAAACTGGAAGAAGCGAAAGTTGAATTTGATCTGGTGCGTTCGTTAATGATTTTGTAAAATCGTTGCGGACTTCAAATATTTATTAAGTCTATACCGGTAGTACAGTATTTTAAAAATAAAATAAAGGGAAGTTATTTTTGTTAACTTTTTTTTTTTATTTAAAAAAAAAAAAAACGTTTTATCGTAAATGAAACCACCGATATTTTCTCACAGGCACGTTTGGGTATATTATGCACATGTAGTCAGTATATTGACTGAATAAATTGGAGTTGTTTGTTAAATTGTTTGCGCACTAATGCATGATCACATAATGATTTAGAGATAAAATATTGCTTGACGAAAATATTACAAAATGCATGCAAAAAAAATACAAAAGTAATTACTTTCAAGAGCATAAAAGTCAATGCATGCCTTCAACCATATTATTCTGCGATGTTATTTTTTATTTATTTAAGATTAAAATTAAACTAAAAAAACATTACGAGTTTCTTTGTAAAATGGCACAAAATTAGAATCTATACACTTTTTTTTAATTTTATTTGTAGCTAGACATCTCAATACGAAAAAAATTCTTGAAAAGACAATATACGTTTACATTCAACGGTACAAAATTAATAAGATTAACGCAGTGAATCAAGTAACAAAAGCAATTCGCAATTGCCATCAAAATATTCAAACTTAGTTATCAAATCTCGCGACTAACAACACGAGATGATAGCTGTCAAAATTATCTCGCACACTCAAAATATTATTTTGTATAATCTCGTTGATTTTTTTTATATTAAAATGTCAAAAGGAGTTGAATATAATTTTATTTTCAACTGCATACAGGGGTGCACCCACAATACAAAAAATTTCGAAGTTTCAAGTTAACAAAAATAATATTTGCATTGTATACGCCCCCGTTGAATTCAAAACACTACGTTCTATTTAACTTTCTTGTACCGAATCCATTTGAAACGCATATTTACTTTTAAAAAAATAAAACGAAAACAACGCACGACTAAGATGCTCTTGCGCTGCCTCGTCCAACCCAATCCCAAAGTTTAAATTGGCCAAACTGTGAGCTAAAAATAAAAATTTATTTTTACATACGGCTATATTGAACTTAACCTTTGGTATTGCATATTTAATTTAATAACAATTGTCGTGGTCAAGCCACACTTATAAATTTACATTCGTTCGTCAAATCAATCGCAACTCGTCCAATCATTAACAAAACACGAATACATCACATCAATATCATATCAAAAGTATATATGTATAAATCTTTTCCAATAAAACAAATAAATAAAAAGTATCATATCGAGTCCGGGCAAGTAAGGTTCACCAAATCAGGTTTACAAGTTATTCTTGATCACGTCTCTGTAAATTCCCCCCAACTTGATCGACCGACATTTCTCCTCAAAATGGAAACATCGCACCCCACAAACCTTACAAACAAAAACTATTCTGCGCACTTCCTTTGGAAGTTTATTGAAAATGCAAACGTCTCTATAGTTGGCCATTCTCCTCATATGAGGTTTCTTAACTGCTCGAATCGCCACTATATAATTTCTCCCTGCGGCTGCATTTAGGCTCAAATTAATTACTACATTTGGGAGGTCTTTGCGTCTGATCCTCTGAGCGAACAAAATCATTGACCAGTGAGCAATATAATCATCTGGTTCCTGCAGCCGGAGCCCGACATAAATAGGTGTCATTTCCGTTCTGGGATGCAAATGGAAAATTTTTCTAATCATTAAGTTAAGTTTCCTACGGATGGCATCAAAATCCTCAATACATGTAACCCCCCAATTCCCCAAACCATATAGGAAAATTGCATATAAACACATTAGTATCAATTGTCTTCTACAGGTATTACTTATGTAAGGGGACATTTTCATAAAGGGAGCTGTGTATGCCCCTAGCTTACGTAATATTTGTTTTACCTGACCTCTGTATCTATTTGTGCAATCGAATTTAACTCCGAGTATTACCATCTCTCTTTGTATCTTTATCTGGTGACCCGCGATCCACACTTGTTCGTTTTCTAATCTCGAAAAGATACTTGGGGAAGTTATTGCTAATATCTGTGTTTTTTTTTTTGCGCTTGAAGGGCCATGTCTAGTCTACCATACCACTGATTAATTTTCATTACATCCTCATCCATCAACTCGAAAATGTCCCTAATGTTATTCTGATTCGCGTAGTAAATTAAGACCAGATCATCCGCGTATTTAGAAAGTTTCCCATTCAGTTTGAGCTCCGAGACTCCCCTCGTGGCCAGTATGAACAGTAGGGGCCCCAGAGCCGAGCCCTGGGGAACCCCCCTGCTCACTCTTCTCGCCCCAGATAATCTCCCCCCAAGTTTAATATTTATACTTCTGCCGATACTTGTTACATCACACGTGTCATACACACATTACGAAACCAATTGAACTGACGTTGACTATATTATAAAGATTACATATATCTTTGATCTAAATAGCTTCCTCGTAACGGTAGACATCCTGTTACAAGAAAACCACTTTCACCATTAAGGTATCTAGGCAGCGTGGGCTTTCATAAATGTGATAAAAAAAAAATAATAACTTTTTATGTAGACATGAGAAAGCAATATCTGAATAATATTATGCCAGCATAAAAGTAAACGCTACAGGCTCATTTATTAGCCGCTAATAGCAACATCAATATCGAAAATGAAATTCTACATCATTGTTGAAGTTTATAGTGTTTCATAAGAATAAGCTGTTGCTGAATAAAAATCAATCGAGAAAAACTATATACTCTACCGGTACTAGGTATAACCCGTACAATACTCCATAGACAATATTAGACTGATCTATAACAAAACATTTGTCAGGTACCAAAGTATTACTAGGCTACATGTACTTTTTTTTTTTATTATTATTATTATTAAAAAAAAAGCGTTCCCAAGTCAAATATTTTCAAACTGCGTGTTCTCAACGATGCTGTTTATGATACGCAAGACTTAAAATAACGAGCAACTTGAAATGTACACAAGGTGGTATAATATAGTATATTCCTTCAATTTTGTTCGCTATACGAATGTTGAAATAGGATGACACGAATCCTTGTAATCCCCAAGGATATTTCAACATTGAACAGAGCCGGTGCCTCATATTCGTCTTATCCACGGCTGGCGCGTGTTGGCGCGCATGCACAAGAATTTGTTTCATGCTTTATCGCCACTGGAAAATATTTACCTTAATTTAAACCCACTTTTTGTTTATAAAAATAAACAAGGGCGAGAACACTGCAGCTTTTTTTTTTTTTAATCAAAACGTCAAGATGGAAACATCTGTCGTTGTTGAGGGCCGAAATAATTATTAATACTTTACGAATGATTGTGGATGCAATAATTATTATTAATAGTGTATTTGGTGACCAACGCATTTTAATCATTTAGGGGAAAAAATAAGCAAAATTTATTAATCACAGGAATAAACAAAAATCTACGTAAAATCTTGGTAAATCCAATTTAAAAGTAAATAAAACTTAAATTAGATGTTTTTTTTTATTTGCATTTTAACATCAATAGAAAATTAAATTCAACATTAATTTCTTCAAGATTAAATATGAAGTAAATTAAAATATTGAATATTTAAATAAATAAAAAAAAAACATAACGTGATGAAAACTTAAAATTCAATATAAAATTATTTCCTCATACACAACGTTCAAATTCCCCATTCATTAGATATGCAACTCACAAAAAATAAATAAAACAAAATTAATTTTGCTTTTTATCAAAAAATAATCAATTTTAACTTTAATTAAATGATATTTTAAAAATATCATTTCATGAAATGTCAATCAAAGCAATTCATTCATAAAAACTCATTCATAAAATACAAGCAGTTCTGCATCTTATTAAATAAAATATAATGAAATCCTTCTATTCTCCTTTAATTTTTTTATTACATGTCATGCGATAAGTTCGTGCACAAGAAAAAAAAAAAAACAGTCCCGCACGTTATATTAATATACTCGTATATCGGTACTTAGAAATTAATAACTTGAGCAATTAACAATCAAAATAAATAAATAAACGTAAATACGAGTATAACAATAATATTATTGAAACTCGTTTTTCGAAAATACTCTAATTAAGTTTCAAAATGCGTCGCAATTTTTATAGTTTACTAAACATGTTTTTTCTTTCGTCAAGAATTTAATCCATTAGCAAGTTAAAAAGCTAAAAAAACAAAAAAACAAAAAAATTAAAATCATCTGGGGAAATCATTTCATCAAATATTTTTTTACTTTCTTGCTCATTTTATCTAAATCTCAAAATCTCAGAAAAAACTTTCAAAAACAATACCGGTAAAATAGTTGCTTTTTTTTTTAAATCTGAAATCTGAACATTTTTTTTTTCTTCTTTAAAAATCGTCTCAACATTCTTTCGAAGTGGTAGCCTACTTGTATGCGTGACGGCATTCGTTAGGTCTGTCAACACCTTTGAGGGGAGGAGAAGGAGGGGATTTATCAACCCTAAAACTGCATTGTCACTCAGCACTTAGTAGGTTAAATGCAGCTCAAGCTGTGACATAATTCAAATAAATCAAATTACCGGAAAGTAAATTGTTGGAAAATTAAGTTACCATTTTTCTATTTTACTTTTTCACCTAGCATTCATTTCTTAGAATAAAATGAATATTCTGAAAAAACGACCTAATTATTCTACACGGTGTACCGAAAAACAAATTAAATGCATGTTCTGTACTGGCAAAAACGAGCAATATTCAATGGGTTCTTTTTTTTTCTCGGTGCACCGTGTGTAGGTATCAGTACATGTACCAGTAAATACACTTGCGTACAATAATTCCCCTATAAAAAGCAAACCAGCATAGCATGTGGCATAGTATAAAAAGCAAACCAGCATAGCATGTGACGTAGGCCTACTGCACTTTTCGGCTTGTTATATTAATAATATAGTAACTAACGTAAAATGACGCTTTATTTCCTTTTATAAATTTTCGTAAGCCGTTATTTTAATATAAAAAAATACCAATTAAAAATGTAATAAAATACGAAAAAAAAAAAACCACAATGGAAAATAAAAATTCGGTACCTTGTTAACAATATTTAAAAAGAAACATTAACTCATACCGGTAATTATTATTAGTTTCAATAGCAAACCTAATAAAAAAAAACCACACACGATAAATATTGCTTAGAGCTAGTAATCAACTAAAATAACTATAAAAATATTTCAATATTAATTTCAAGTTAAAAAATGCCCCAATGCAAACACATACGGTATAAAATATTAATTAAAGAACAATATTTTTACTATCATTGTTTATCAAGCGTGAGACCCAGTTTTTATTATTATTAGTATTAAAACTCGCATTTATTTATACGGTACGTTTAAAAATAAAAAAAACTATTTAGCCAATTGCAAAATCGATATTTTTTATCTACTTTAATTTTTGATTAATGATATGAAAAGAAAGGAGTTGGTAAATGCCGGCGTTTTCAATTGTTCTCAACACGATGAATAAAATTAATGATTCTGTTTCTGGGATTTAACCGCCACGCCGCATTTATATTTTAAGAGTTTCGTTTGTCAGCGTCATAAAGTTGAGGATGTATCCAAAACACGTGTTATTAGCAGAAGCGCGTTTCCAGCTGATTTAATGCTAACCAGATCAAAATTAACGTCTACTCCTATTATATAAGAATCCGCTTGGGTAACTGTAACGTTTCAACAATTTCCAGAAAAAAGTAGAGATAAAAAAAAAAACTAACGATGACGTTAAACAGCTACATCAATGATATAATTATACCATAAATACTGTATAGTATACAGTATTTGCAGATCCAAAACGAAATGAAATCGTCAAGCTTCACTTGCCTCGTGTCAATTTACTTCGCATGAATTCTCATTCGCCAACTTGGCTCTTGATCGTTATTTGATTACAAATTAGGCAGTTAGCTTACTATGTTTCGCATCCAAATTATTTTTTTTAAAATTTGGCAGGTAATGATTCGTGTCCATAAAACAGAAGCTTTTTTTACATTTTTTTTAATTCGTTTTATTTGTTAAGCTAATAAATTGACGTCAAACGATATAATTCCTATGAAAAATGTAACTAATCAATTTTACAAAAAAATGGGAAGTAAATACAGTAATTGATATCGTTTTAATTCATCTTTATCCCAAAAACGTTTTTTTAATAAAAAAACTATTAAAATACCAGTACCGGTATTAAATTAAATGATAAAATATTTACTGGGTACTGTACTATAAAAAAAAAATTTCTTATCGGTACATTTTTTTGTCTATTTTCTAAATAAAACAAATATTTGTCAACAATGCTGAATTAAATTATTTATGTCAACAATATTATTTTAATCTAAAAAAAATAAATACACAGTACTGTATTATAATTATGTGGCAGTAAAGTAGACCTATTTATTTAAGAAAAATATTTCTGTTGTCATTTAAGATTAAATATGTGCCTTGATCGTATTTAATTTTTTAATAGTTTAAATACAATAGTATTTTTCATTTAAAAAAAATAATAATAATGGCCTATGTTATTAAACGCAAAACAAAAATTAAACTCAATGCTATTACTGTAATTTAATATTTGCAACAGTATTATTAAGTACTGTAATTAAAAATATATGTATTTAAAAGCAAATTAGAGGTAATTAAAAATGGGTCAAAAATAATTACAAATCTAAATTAATTTATTTTAAAACTAAGAGCAGTTTTGCTAATTTTATTATGGTGCAAATTAATCATTGAACAACTTATCTGCGCGTAAATACTGACGGCGGTATCATTCTTGGTGCGCATTATAATTTAAAGGTGAAACCTAACATAATAAAATTAGAACTAAAGTGTTATGAAATATTCTGAATTGTTTTTCATTTTTAAAAAAATTTCAATTAATTTGAGGGCAATTTTATATTAAAAAAAAAAAAAAAGATTATGTGAACAAAAGTGCTTTTTAACGTGCTTTACAAGCTTGGGAAGATAGAAATGGTTCTCGTTTGATCCCCCGCAGAAATACCGTCACACAGCAATGGACAAATACCAGTTGGCACTAGCAAATAAATAACACGAATGAAATGGACATTTCAGTTATTGTTTAATAAAACCGGACAAGCCCACACCCAATGTTTACAATATATCTTTGACGTAGCATCATAAATAATCTTGAAACTTGCTACAATGACCACATCCATTCATACAAATGTCAGACAGTGCAAAATAGAAAAAAAAAACGCAATAAAGTAATCATAAAAATATGTTCAAAAAAAAAAATTGTAGCTGTATGAGCGCTCGTTAAAATTTTGAGAGACTGGTAAACTTACTGATCAGCGTTACATTAAAAAAAAAAAAAGTTTAGAAAAATCAATCGAATAGCAATCTCAGAAATACAGTCAAGTAGCAAAAAAACAACCAAGTCTTTAATTAACGTTGATGGAAACGAAAACACTAAGTAAAGTTAGAAAAAGTGACCGCCAGCCCAACTGTGTCACGATGGATGTACAGATCGTCAGATAACGTTACAACACCTCATCAATCATTTTCCTTTCTTAAAGTTGATCGTGTTTAATTTGTCTGAAATGCGCTTACGTAGCAGCAAAATAAAAGAGAAAAAACAAGATATTAAAGGCTGCTAAATAACAAGATTAATCACGTACAATCTCCGACTTACAACTTAAATTATAGAATAAACTCGTCTTAACAAAATTAATAACAATAAAAACAAATATTTCAAGTGGTTTTTTTCCCCCATCAGAAGTTTGATTTATGGAATAAACTTTGAATATTTATTTCATAAATTAAAATCAATTGCGCAAACTCTTGAAAAACTTTAAAGATTCTTTTTTATTTATTAATATGCGATAAATATTTTTTGCTGAAATATTAAACAAAAAAAATACCCTTGCGTATTTTTATTTATAAAAATGTTTTCAGATAAATTTGTCATAAAAGTTTCAATTTAGTCAGCTATAATACTGGGTAAAAAGTTTTTTTTAAACATTCCCTCTCCTCCCCCTCAACTTTCACCTTGCGTCATAAATTTCTGACAAATTGACATCAAAGTCGTCGCCAAGTGTCGGCAGTAACTTGGCATGACCTGTATTTTCAACACAATTTATTCATTACATGCTCTTTTCATCCTACATAATGCCAGCACAATGCCGTACTTTACGTTTACGATGTCGAATTTGGTCTAAGCCAGTAACGTAAAACGTACGTCTATAAAACTACTATTTATCGATTCGTAACAAACGGCAAACAGATTTAACTAGGAGAAATGTTTCATATGCTCGGCTATTATTTTCCGAAGCGAAAACGTCAACATTCTAATAATAAAACCAATGCAGACAATAAAAATAATCGTTAATAAACGCGTAAAAATGAGAAATAATCATTAAAACAGACGCGCTTTAACTACTCGTATTATTGCTATTCTTCGTAACTTTAATTTTACCTCAATAATAATTTCAAAAGTTTAATCATGCTAAATAAAAAAAAAGTCAAGCAATAACCCCCTACGGTATTTTTTAAAAAAAAAACATAAAAGTGGAAATAAAAAAAGCTGACAGTCCCATTTTACAAAAATGAGATTTTTTTTTTTCTTTAAAAGGTTTGCGGCTATTTTAATTCGAAGCGGAAATCGCATGCTAAATGGCAGCAAAAATGAATGTTCATTTACTTTTTTAAATTTTTCATTTCAAAAATGTTCAACCGTTCCGGAAAATCTTGTTTACGTTGCATTTTGAAGGTAAGCAAACACGGAAAGCAAAATAATGTTCGACCGGACATTTTACGTTTTGGCACTTACAGCCTGCTTTATTTCCACTCTTCATTATTATCGTAAACACAAATTAAATAAAGCAATCTTTATCTAATAAATAAATTACTTAAAACATCGTGAATTTTCGGCACTAATAAAGACCTGTAAATAATGGAAGTTAACCAAATACATATTTATCAAGTACCTCGCTGTCACTACTAAAACTCGAGTAGCCTACGGAAGAGTGAAGAAAATTTATTCGAATGCAGTCGGTTGTAAACGCGAACGTGAAAAATGCTGAAAAACATACGGCAACAACAGATATGAGCTTATGGCCATCTGGCGAGTCGACTATCATACACCGGCAATGTATCAATGCGACTAGAGGGCCTTTTAAAGTGCAAAATATACTCGTATATAAAATACGTGTGAAATTGGTAATATACAAGTGGAACGGCATACTAATATACCGAAAAGATGCGGTTACAAGATACGTGCAAACTTCTATAGAAGAAAAAAATCTTTCGAGTTCGTCAAGTCTTTCATATAAAATTCGTATTCGGAATTCGCTACGTGCCAAATACGTAGTCAACCGTTCTTAAATAAACAACGTTTTTTTTTTATATTTTTTATTTACACCGAAAAGAGAAGACTAAAAATATAAGAGAAGCTTAATAAACGACAAAAGCGATGGCAATTGATGAAAGATAGCGGTTTAACGTTACGATCATTAAACATCAAAAGCACACTGGCAAAGTCCTCGTTGACTTCAATACCATTCAGTTCTAATTTCTTTTTACTACCAACGTATTTCGAGCAACTTTTTTATACGTAGAACGTGAAGTTTTTAAAAGGCAAAACGAGATAAGCAATAATCACCTCGATAAAATTGTAGATTAAAATAAATAAATTTTGAGCTTAAAATTCATTGAAATCAAATGCATTCAATACTATTGGGAGAGATAGAAAAACGCCCTTCAAAAACGATCACAGAATCTTTTAGATTTTAAAAGACATCTCGGTTGGCGATTGGAAGCAAAATAATACATCGTCGCAGGCCTATTTATGCTCACAAAAAGTAGTCTATTGTTAATAATAAACTATTTATGCTAATTGCCCGCAACAGGAAATAAATAGCAAATTTTCAACTGCTCCCCCGGCTATATGAAGTCCCTCATTAAAAAAATAGTTGATACCAATGTTATACGGATGGCAACCGTATAGTAAGCCTACGGGTGAACGTCTTCCGTTCGCAGATTTATGTGTTGCTCAACGCCTACTTGCTTATTCATTTTATAAAATTTGTCAAGATAAAACGTACGCCTGTAAGTCCTTTTCATTTTTAATAGGCTGTCACAAAAAAAGTACAGTACTGGATTATCATTCGCACCTACAGTACATTGTTCACGGGCGTTTTATTTCGACAACAACAATAAGCGGCGGCGATACAAGTTAAAAGTTGCCGTGCAACGTACCGGGATTATTAAATCAATACAGTATATAGTATTATTACATACCTTTACTGCGCTGCATAAATCATTCCAATTTTTCTTTTTTTTTAAAAAAATTGCTAGCTTTTTATTTTGAGATATTTTAGCTAAACAAACTTGAGGGAATTGTTTAAATTCGTTCGCTGCATTCAATAACAATAATATTATTGAAGCCAGGCAAATACTGTAATTGAAAAAGCAAACGCAACAAAAAATAATTAAATCAAAGATCCAATTGATTTTTAATATTAATTTTTGTCTCTTTCCCCGATGGAGTTGTCATTCGTCTGGTGTTCTCGTAAACGAGTAGAAGAGTTTTCAAATTTTAATTAAGAGGAAAGTCTTAACCAAAGGTTAAGAGTGGCGTTATTTTAATGAGAAACGACGAGTATATTAATAGGATTAAAATAAATAAGTATGCGAAGCAAACATGAACTGGTTAGTAAAAACAATTTTTCCGATCCGCGCTCACAAGATTAATAAACAATTATTTTCTTTTTTTTTTCACACTCACAAATAAAATGCAAAGTTCTTACGGTATCAAATTTTATGATAAGCCTAATCATCAATTTTTTCCTGAATGTACCTGTTGTTCATTTAAAGTACCCGCTAGGTCTTTTTGCAATTTCAGTATTTAATTAGAAATTCAAAAAAAATCAAATCACATTTGATGCAAATTCCGGTGCGAATTGTTTCATCAATTTTACGATTTGTGAATTCTCCGAGATATAATTTAGTTAAAACTTGTGGGAAATCAACACATAGTAAATGATAATATATTACTAAAGTATAACAATTGTATTAGACAATAATTTTGTCTCAAAGGTTTTCTTTTATAATTCCCCAAATGCGCATTACCGAATATTCATATAGGCTTACACTGTATAAAGCGTACATAATATTATACACAAATAAAACCGTAATAGACCTGTGTAACAATAAAGTTTTTTTTTTTTCTTCTTCTTCTTTTCCCTTCTACACAACCATAATTACAACAGCATTTCGAGAGTTTTTAATAAAAATATCGATTAAAAGTTTGTCCATTCACATTTATTTTCTACTTGGGTAAAGTAATTTCATGCAACAGTGATTAAAGTGAAGAATTGTTGTTTTACTCCATTATCTCTTTAAAAAAATATATATTTTTTATTCTGAAACGAAGCAACGAGCAAAAACATTTGATAAGAGAAGTTAAACTAAAAAAAAAAATACATATACCGTATTATTCTGATAAAAAATAACATTCATTTAAATAAATATGCAGGGTTATTACAAACGAAATTGACAATAAATACGGTGCATGAAAACGGTAGCTTACTTTTGCTATGCTCCATGTAAAAAACTTAATTGCAAAACAACATTTTTGGCTCACTTCCAAACGTAATACTACGATGTTGTTGTACGAAACTTCAACACTTTCTCTACAAAACTGTGGAATCTACTATTAATGTCCATTTCTTAAATACTTTGAACTTTGACTACAAACATTGTGAATGCCGGCTTGGCTTACCGAACACGCGTCGAGCGTGTACGAAATGCTTTACGCGAGATTGAACATCAGGCCTGTCAAACCAATTGCAGAAGACGTTGGTTGTACACTGCGAGCAATACCTTACATCTTCGACCATATCGACAACTACGAGTAAATTAAAATTGTCAGCTTAATTTCTATTTACCAAGCATTACTACATATTATACTGTAAATCAATTACCGGTCCGACAACAGTGCAAACGGTACCCATGTACAGCCGGCTGTTGGTCCTTACCGCATGATCGGTTTAATTTACCGTACTATATTATTTAATATACTGTAGATATTTATTTACGCTGCGTATACAAAAATAAAAAAAATCCTCGTAAGAGCAAAGTTGTAAAGAATTGGATAAGTGCAAACTAATAAATAAAAGAACATTTAATGGAGCTTCGAGACCAAAATAATCTTCAAACATTTAAACCCGCAGCAACAAAAAAAAAAACCCCCCGGAATACCCGTACATAAAAAAATCCAAATAAATTCTGAGCAAGAATTTTTATACCGATCGTTCTCTATGAACTACGGCGGTTTTGAGTAGACCAGACATTCCTGTGATAAGGAATGCCAGACAAATCTTGCCTAAAATTTCAATAGTTCTCTTAAATATTTAGATGCTTAAGCTTAATAAGTAAATCGCCTTCATGGTGCATACCGTAGTAATATTCGACATATAATAATTTATTTAATTCACTTTCCCTCTCCTCTCTCCCCACCAAATAAGTCTATTTCAAAACGTCATAAAAAATAGGGGTGGGGAAAAAAATATTGAAATACAGATATAAAATTCACGCCTTACTAGAGCAATAACGTTTGATTTACTGAGTAATATTTGATGAGTTAGATTAAATTATATTGCCTACAATTCGATTTTTTAAAAAAAAAAAACTGATATTGATTCGAAAAAAATATTATACCGTATATAGCATAAACGAAAAGAAAATATATATACTGTATATTGCGATGTATATCACTTTAAAACTTTTTTTTTTTTTTTTTTTTTTAATTAAAATTTGTCGCCAAATTGTTGGCAGATTAATAAATAATTTATAACCGTGTACAT
>JAQGAZ010003050.1:0-13609 GCA_034692225.1 Polydesmus complanatus
GAAGAGAGAAAAAATGCAGTTCGGATTACAAGGGGTTTCGGATTGGCGGGGGTTCGGATTAGCGCGACCGCACTGTAATTACATTCTCTTTCAACCCGACACATAAATTATCAACTTTATAGTTTGCTACCATTTATTATAAATTAATAAATGAACCAATATAATTAAGCTATCTCGTTTCAAGATTATATTGCTTAGTAGAATCTTCTTAACGTTTTTTTTTTTTTTTAAATTTTTTTCTTCATATAAATTAGCATTGTTTTTTTTTACTACCGCCATAATTATTATTTTGGTGAATAAGTCATTGCATTGGCTGTAGGAATTGCAATTTTACAATTAAAGAACTTACAGCAATAAGCGGATATATCTATTTTTGCTAATTTTGACTCTTGGGAAATTAAAAATAAAGCTAAATTTTGTTCACCCCATTTATTTAATGCTGTGTGAATGTGCGAAACTTGCAAGTAAAAATGTCATTTCCATAAAGCAAGGTGATAGTTTGAAATTTTATAACTGCTTTATTTTTGCACCAAATGAAGTTAAAAATGCTCATTTGAGAGGGTTAAAAAATGTGGTAATTACCAAATTATTGTGCAGATGGTTTACTAATTATAATTCTAAACAAAACCGCAATATAAATTGAATTCAGTAAACTCAAATTTTTATCACTACCGGTAATTTTAAGTCTTTCTTTGAACTTACTAAAAAAAAAAGTGACATTATTTGTGACATACCGGTAACATAAAAAGCGAAAACCCGAAATTTTCACAAACATAGCACTCAAAAACTGTAAAAATGGAGTTATTAGCTTATTGCTGCAAGCTTGTCTACGTTGTTTTTAAAAAGAGAAATTAATGTCAAAAATGAGGAATGAGGAACTTCAAAAAAAAGATATATTTTTCAGGTGATTCACTTTTTTTTAATTAGTTTACATTATTAATTTTATTTTTTGAAGCAAAGTGGTTTGTAGCAGGGTAATTAAGATTTTCTAATTAGAATACAATGTGTATGGCGGGTCAGCTAATTACAATAATAATGTGAGAAGCTTGATAAATTACTATCCATTAGTAACAAGTCAAAAAAGAAATGGCATGATTTATTGAAATCGAATTTTATTGAGCGTGGTAGCACGACTTTTAACCATTTTGACCTCCACTAATTTTTTTTTTTTTTTTAATTGCACTCTACATATTCGAATTTCATGACTGGGATAAAAATACATTGGCTTATTTCATTTCAAAATTTATTTTGGTTTTATTACATTTTTTGAACGTACCAAAAAAAAAAAAAATATTATATATACCGTATTCTATTAGGCAGTAGCAATGTTTATTTTTGAGCATTTTCGAACATTTTATTTTGGAGGTTAAATTTTTTTTTGATGGGAGGGAGGGGGGGGGGGGGGGGGATAAATTACCGTACATTTTATCTCCGAAAATGTTTTGTTTATTTGTTTAATGAATATAAACTGAGATAATTATTTTTCTTTCTTTTTTTTCGTAGTGAGTTATAATGAAAGAGATGTTTTTTTTTTCGTTAATAAATAATAAAAATAAAAAAAAAAATAGAAAGTTAATGGAAGGTTTTGAATGACAGATGATAAATAAATGAGCGTATTCAAGGCCAATTATGTCATGGCAAAGTGGACGAAAGTGAAGAGGTTGAAATTTGAAAACCCGAACTCAACCCTGGTTTTTCTAATCTCGAATTTTTCTAATTAATTTTTTGGGTACAGACAAGTGGATCAACACGATACTGAAATTATTTAGCGGCCAAGACTTTAGTCTAGACTTTCGACTTCTCTCTTTTTATTCTACTGACCGTTTCTTGAAAATTAACAAAAAGAAAAGCAAAATTGACGACGGTCAAGTGAAATGGAGAGTTTGAACTTTTGGAGTCTTTATAAATAAATTCCATGAAAAAAAGATAGCATTACCTTTCTAATCCCGTATTATAATAATGCATTTGGAGCGAACGTGTAGGCGCGCTTTTGGGTAGCTTGGCAGGCCTTGCTTTTTCAATTTATTAATGATGTCTGAACTTTTCATAACATCTGATGAACAGTATCTAGTGTGATACGCCCAAATAGCAATCCGTAATTAGATATGCGAATAAACATTCTACTGTTAAGCGTTTTTTCGAAGAAAGTGCTTTGATGTGTGCTTTGCATTATTCATTCTACTGTATATGAATCCGCGCGTTATTCGAGTAATAAATCCCCAAATATCAGGGCTGTTTTCTTTTATTTTGACTTGATTAAACGCGTTTAATAGTGATGTATGCGGTAATAAAAGAGAAAATTTTTGGATGTAAAATTAGTTTTTAGGAAATGGCTGTTTGCGTGGAGCAAAGTGAGGATGGCACGTACTGTTTTTTGGCAGTGTGGTTAGCTGGTTGTGTTCAAGAGATTCTACAGCCACTATCCACCCTGCCCCCAAACGGTGCGACCACTGCGACGGATACATCTCAACCCTTCAAACCTTCTCCTTTTGATTGTTCTATTCGTTTAGTTGCATTTAACTTAGAATTAATAATTATTCCGTTGCATTAAATTTGAGTTGTTTTTTTTTTCTTTCTACTTTTTCTTTTAGAGCCGCTTACGTTTCGTTTGGAGGACTTCTCATGCGATTGCAAGGTGATGCTAATAACCTTCACAGTTTCGAAGTGGACAATCACATTTATTTGTTAATGAAAAAATTGGCTTTTTGAAGTAGTATTAACAAAATGTTTGTAGTTAATTTCCAAACACCAAGTTTGCATTTATTTTCTACCAAATTTCAAAAATAAATGTTTTATATTCACTTGACTACATCCGCTTTCTGTCCCATTCATTTTCGAATTTGGATTTTTAAATTAGAGAAACGTGTTTAGTATACAATAATAATAATTATAAAAGCACTTAAAATTTTGTTAAAAAAAAAAAAAAATTGAAATGAAATGATAATTATTATTAAAAGGCAACATTACATTTGGAATTCAAATTGAGTAAACAAAATACTGTACTAGGGTAGACAGCAAAGGTTAAATTACTTTTTTTTTAAATAGCTATTTTATCTTAACTACATAATAATTTAATACGATTATTCAGAATAATTTTCATGGATACTAAGGTTAAAATATTTATAATGGCTTAAGTTTTCAATAATACTCGTATTATTACAGCTGTTTGCCCCCCATTCAATATTAATGTTTATGTAGAAGTAGATTTGGAGCTCCGCAGCGACATCTGGTGGCGCAACTGCTATCTAACAACTATCGCAACGCGAATGAATGAAGATCACAAGTTTTCGCGGTAAGAATTATTATAAAGTTTTTTTAAAAAAATTGACAACGTAAACCATTTTCGTATGTTTTTTTATGTAATTTATTAAACGCTTTTAAAAAAGATTTTACGAAAAATATTAAAGAGCATTTTTGTTTAAAAAAATGACTAGTGAATGTTCTAGACAAAAATACTGTAAATGGCATGTGCAATGAGGAAGTTCCAATACTGTGTTCATGAGATCCAATTTTCGTACTCCACATTGTGAAGACTAAAATATTATAAAAGCTACCAAATGTTGGAGGCGACGACGACGGAGAATGTTATTTATTAATGTTGATTAGCCTGAGAATGGAAATTCTGAAGCCAGGTTTTTTGCTGCCTCAACAATTCGTCCGTACTACCGGCTGCAGCGCCCGACGTTGTTCTTCTAAAACCAACAAAAAATGCAGGTTATTACTTAAAAATAATTCAACATTTTTTCTTCTTTTTTAGATTTCATTTGAAAAAAATAATTGCGCACGAGATTTATAAAAGCGCTTACTGCCAAATACTCGTATTATGCTGTCTTAGCCTGTTGAAGTTGTCAGGCGTGGTCATTCCATGTAAATCAGGTTTTTCAGCAACCGCTAATAACGGTAGACAAACAATCATAAGTATAACAGTGCTACGCTTTAGTTGCTAATTATATGGTAGGCTATAATAGTATTTATAATATTACGTGTTCTCGAAGCATTATATAGGGAAGGGCCGAGTAAACTCGTAGCACTGCTGCTGCTTAGATTCAGAGGACTGAACAAGTGCGAGCCAGATGGTGCAATTCTCGGGGCTATGATTGAAAGAAAGAAGAAGAAAAAAATTAATGGCGAAGTTTCTTGTCGAGCAAATGTACGACAATGTGCTTTTACTAACCGTTACTCGGCTGGTAATATGAAGGAAATGGAGATAAGGAAGCGATGGACGAATAAGATTGTCCTAAAGCGCGGTCCAATTCATAATTAATTTTGCTCAGAGATTCGGTTAAAAATCCGCTGTCGTAGAATTTATCGGTGGGATCGCTGTTCCAATCTTAATAGAAGAATTTGAAAACAAATTAAGGGGAGATTGATAATCCAAATTCTCTATTTTTAATTACTCTTTATACCTCTAGTAGTAGTTATGCTAGATAGCGTGTTTGCCAGAGAATCGGTTGCCATAGTAATTAAACTGTCGTCGAAACTACTTTCATCGTCACTGGTGTTAATTAATGAATCCGTGATTGTACTGTTTGCAGCAGGATTTTTCATTAACGATGCACTAGATTTTGAAAGCTAACCAAATATTAATTATTCTCATTTCCTCGCTGCCGTTTTATTTACATTTGAAATTACTTTGGGTTTTTCTTTACTTTGAATGTATTTATTCAGGCGATGCATCTTCTCACGCTTCTAGAAATGTAATTTATGTAAAGAAAAGTTTATTGTTTATTAATTATTTTTATGCTAATAATTATTGCGTTAAAAATAGATAGCGCACCTTTTTAGAAGTGGAGGGATTCATCTTGTGTTGATTTTTCTCCTCTGGTAGATTTAAAAAAAAAATAATTATTTCCATGCTAATTAAATAAATGACAGTCGGTTACCATAGCTACTGTAAACGTCACTATCTGAAGATGCGATAGTAACAACACTGGCTATTAGATCGAGTGATGGATCGGATCTTGTTGATTCTGCAGGCTCTGATCGCTTCTTGGAATCGATCAATGAGCCTTTTTTCTGAATCAAGGTTTCTAATTTTCTATAGAAAAATAATTATTGTTATTAATTATTTTTCTCTTTCCTAAAAAAAATTATAATCTTCTACTAATTTACTTTATTCTAATTTGATAAGTGCTCAAACATTTTTCCATCTTTGAGATTTTCTCTTCTAAATGACGAGGGGTGGAAGATCCATCATTCTAAAAATAAAAAAAATTAAATAGATCAATGCGTTATATCGGTTTTATAAAATTGGTTGAATCGAGGTTTAGTAAATAGATTAGAATTTTCAATAATTATAATTTTACCTTGGATAAGGATTTTAGGTTTTGTTCCGTCTCAGTTTCATTTTTTAATTCGACTTCTTTAATTTTCTTCGTTTTCTGTTTATTTAATACCATCTCGTCTTCAATCTATATTAATAATATTGATTACTTTTATATAAGCGACGTTTCGAAAATTTAAAGAAGGAAGGGAAAAAAAAAATAATAAATAAAATGGATTGCACACAAACTTTTTTCCATTCTTCTCGATATTTTTTTAAAATATTTTCATTTTCTATTTTCATTTTGGTCATTGTTTTTTCGTGTTCCACGCTTAAGTTTTCAATTTCTTTCTTCGTTTGATTTTTTATCTGCAACGAGCAAACATTTTTATTTTATTTTAACTTTTTATATACCGTAAAGTAATTACTTCTGCTAATTTAATATCCTGACTATTTTTGATTTCTTTTTCTTGTTTTTCGTATAAATTTGTTAAATTCTTCATTTCCTGTAATTTAAGAAGAACAGCATTAAGCAATTTGGACGTGAATCGATTTTTCTGAGGAACGAATCTTAAGCTTTTAATTAATTTGAAGTCGATGCAAAACTTTTTCCACCAATAAATTTAAAACTTTAGCGGGGGGTTTTTTTTTCTCCGCCCAAGTTTCGTCGCTTGAATTTATTTTGCGGACCCATTTTAAAGGAATAAAAAACTCGTAAAATAATTTCAAAGCGATAATAATAATTATTATGAATGCCTCTTTTCTTTCTACAGTTATAACAACCAGAGCGTATGCATTTACTAGCCAAAGTATAAACAATTTAATGCTACATTAATTCTATAATTTTATGTAATAATTAATATTACAGTGGTGTATTTAATAAAATCTAGAGCAAAAGTATAATTTGGCTTGTAAATGTATTCATTTTTTTAAAAAAAGTTAACGCTTTTACTGATCGAAAGCTAGGTACCGGTATGTAATTATTGAAACTTACTAGTTGATTAGCGCTGTTTATTTGCTGTTTGTGTTTTTCTAATTGCAATTCATTGTTTTTACGTTGTTCATCCAACTGTTTTTTCAACTCTTCCTTAAATATCGACATTTCTTTCTCATTTTCTTCTTTCATTTTATCTCGTTTATTTTCGTGCGCTTTCATTTCTTCGTTTTTCCAATTGTTGAAAGAATCTTCTTGCGTTTTTCTATTCATTCAACATTTTTTTTTTTTTTAAAAAAAAAAAAAGATTTATTTATATATTTTTTTGGGGGGGATTTTTTTTTTTATATCAACAGTTACGCGGCTGTCACCTGAATTGACTTTTCTTTTCTTCGAATTCCAAATCTATTCTTTCCTTTTCTTTTGTTAATTTCATCTGCATATCATTTTCTAGTTTCATTTTGTCTTCTGTCAGCTTTCGCTCCGTTTCATCCCTATAATAATACGGGTATGAAAAACAAAATATTTTATTTAGCTGTGCCGTCAAATTTCTTTTGAGGGGAGGGAAAAAAACGTGTGATTATATTATTATTATTATGGTAGCGCTACTTTATTTTATCGTGTTGTTGTAATAATAATTGTGTGTGCGGTTTTGGCGTCGGGCTCTCTTTAACACTGTCAGCTGTTTCCTTCTCGACCCGGGTTTTATTAGCTGGCTTTTGCTGCTTCGGGTGATTTTTGTCGGTTCCCAAATCGGTTCCATCTTTGATTGGATTTGGTGGCGGGGATTGAAGCGGTTGCTGGCGTGTGGGCGTGCTGCTAGCGACGACACCGTCATCACTCGGCTTCTCGCTTGCGTCACTGTTTGAACTTGAGCTATTTTTGGCCAACTGTTCTTTTCCAACAACATCAATTTTCGTCACATATTTATCTCTCGCGCGTTTACCATTATTGATCGCATTTACATCCTCAACTTTACTTTCGATCGTATTTTTAACCTTAACGTCGCTTAAACTATTTTTGATATCTTTCGGCTTCTCCACGGCTTTTAGCTTTCTGCTGCTCGATGAACACTGGAAAAGAGATGGGAAAGAAGTGTTCAAAATGCGTGGAATGTAATAGGCTTCAAATTTTTTTTTTTTACATATTAATGAAAATATATAAGTTAACGGACTTTTTCCAAAACGTCTAGTTTATTATTGAATAGACCTTGAATTTGTTTTGGAGGGGAAAAAATACGTACGTGTTCGGAAGAGATGGCTTCCAATTGAGAAGCTTCCAGAATACCAAAACGATCATTAATCCAGCCGCTGTCGTTGGAATTAGAAGCGGTCAAATTAGTTAAATCAGCATCCGAATCCTTCGAATAAAGTTAACGGCATTGTTGATTACATTTAGTGAATTCTAGATCCCCTCCTTTTTTTTTAAAAAAAAAAGTAACAAACAATCAAATAAATTACCTCGTAAGAGAAATTGTACTCTTCAGATTCTTGTTTTTCCAATTTGAAATGGACATTTTTTGAGTCTCCCTTTAAAATGTTTTAACATAATTATAATCTTTTAGTTTATTAGTGTAAACATTTTTTTTTTTATTATGCGGTTTACCAAAGTGGGTTTGGCGATGGGTTTTAATGGATTAGCAGATTTGGGTTGGATGGAGTTGAGGGGATGCTGAATGGAACCTAAAGGTAGAGGCGCTAGAGATTTCACCTGTTGAGCATCAAAATTGTCATCTTTTTATTTACTTTAGAATATAATAAATATTTTAAATGAGGTAATTACCGGTATTTTTAAGTCGGAATTTTTAAATGTCGGTAGTTCGCGGGGTTTTTCTGTTTTAATTGGATTTAACTTTGGTTTATTCATCATTTCCGATAATGATTTTTTGTTGGTTCCTGATTTTTTGTCGCGTTCTTGAATCACAATTGAGCGATAGTACTCGTCGCAGGGATGATCCCAACTGCTTTTACCAGTTTTAAAATTAAAGTAGTAAATATCACCTTCTTCGTCTTGACTAGTAAAAATTACTGCGTTTATTTAATTTATTAAAAAAAAAAATGTACAGTATCGTACCAGCTGAACGTAAAACTTACCAGGGTTTCCAATCTTGAGGCAATGGGGCCATAATCCCTTCCCGGGCTATCCACATTAAATCCTCATCTTTCGATGGATTCAAACCGATAATTTTGGCAAATTCAACTACTTCTAAATGTTTTTAAAAAAAAAGAATAATTGTAATTTTAATTAGGAGTTTATTGAGTTGTGAATAGAAGTTAAGCAAGTTGTTTTACTTATGCAGTATGAAATTAAATGAAATAATGATTTAATCAAACACCGTTTTTAACTTTCAATTTATTTATTTTTTGATAATTTTTTGAATAAATTAAACCACTCATATTCCATTTAACTGCAGTTTATTATACTGTACTATTTATTTGAGATAATTATGCCCAATTTAAGTTTGCTATAAAAAATAATCCCTCATTTTGCAGAGAAACTCAAAATTTGTTTATGTAAAAATTTAAAAAGTTTTTGAAAATTAAGGTTTTTTGATTGTTTTTTATTTTCTAAAAAATTTTAGGATTGAACATAAATTAAAAGATTATAAACTGAAATGTTTAGAATTTTTATCAGAGATTTAAATTGCTATACCGATAATTGGAATTTTATTTGTGATAATTATTTTTTTTTGTAAAATGTTAGATTTATTTATTTTTATTGAATTTCCCGCTTTCAGTTATATGCAGCCTATCATATAAATTTACGTCAAGGTTTCTACCTTTTCATTATTATAAAGATAGGCCCTGACTCTATTAAATAAACTTCGATTAGTTAATCCCCCTGTTATTTTTTTTTAAAAGTAAGATTGTACAATCAAGGCAGAGATGTACTAGATGATATAAATATTTAAAAATTTGCCTGTTTTTATTATGGAACGCGAATTTAACAGCCGACTGAACGTTTCTGGTAAAGTTATTGAAAGTGCTTTGTGTACATGTGTTTCCTTGGCAACCACCTTTACTTTTGTTGTTATATGCAAGTAAATGTCAACATTATTTTTCTTACCTTCTTCAGTGGTTTGATAATTTTCGTCGAAATATTCCATCATTATTACCTGGCCCCTGGCCGCAGTTTCGCACATTTTTCAGACATTGGTAAAAACTAAAAATTGATAAAATATTTTTTTTTTTAGTCGAATGAAGAAAAAAGTTGTTGAAAGGTGCGCAATTTTTCTTTCCCTCTCATTTGATAGGTCAAAACAGTTGGCCAGGTGCGTTTGTGAATCGTGTCACCTCAGTTTGTGCTACGCTTTCCATGTGTACAGGAGGAAACTCCGCCTTCGCTTACAAGGTCTGTTCCAATAGCACAACTAAACACATTTTAGGCCCTTCAGATTTATTTCAGTAACTTTTTTTAAAAAAATTTTCTTTTGTATGCATACCTTTTTGTTATACGCATATACGAATTGAGATTATTTAAAAAGGATAAATAAAAAAAAATATTTATGAGCGAATAATTTTATAGCTTTTTTTAATATTGTAATTATTGTATTCTATTATTACCCAAAATATAATGCGCATGTGTTAGCATAACTTAATCGGCCGGTTTTGTAGGTCTATGAGTAAAACTATTTTTTTGTAAATTAACTTATTTATTAAAAAGAAGAATTATTTTTGCTATCCTCGTAATAATATATTAATTTTTTTTTGGCGATAAATTTAAATATTATTAATTTTATAAAAAAAAATTTTAGGCGGTGTTTTAAAGTAGGTACATTCAGTAATTCAGTTTAGCATACACAAAAATCAAGTACAGAATAACCGAAATATAATAAATTTATTGAAAGGACAATTTTTTTTTTTTTTTAAACTTTTGCTTGCTCCCTGCAGAGAGCTACCCGTAGTTCCCCCGTGCTATACCTGGCGACCGCACGCATCAGGGGCCCCCTGCTCCTCTTGCTAATCATCCATCACTTATTTATGAGCTTTCGTAATCCTTGATTTTTCTGTTTTTAAACGTATATTTATCGATACTGGTTGTCATTTTGTATTTTGTCTACATTATAAAATATCATATTCATTTTAATTAAAAGATAATTATTCATAGTAAGCAATTTAGTCAGTTAAAAAAACATTTACATAGATGTAGGGTCTTTGGAGCTTCTGTAGATTTCGTCTGGGGGTTTGCACTTCAGAATAAAAATTGTGTTATTTTTTGTGGTTTCTTCAAATCTATTTTACGAATGTAATTGTAAAAAAAAAAAAAAAAAAATCAATAATATATTTTTGTGATACTATATTGACAGGAGTTGCTGGTTAAATAATCATACGGAGAACTATTTTGTCATTTTAAAATGGTAAGCTATTTGATCATTTATTTTGTATTCATTCTACTAGCCTACGTTACAAATGTTTAAAATGTCATCTCGAATTATTTTAGAGAGGTCTTCCATTTTTTACTGTCATCTTCACTTTTGTAACAATTGTAAGTATTCGCTAGTTTATTTCAATGATTAAATAGATACACGCGCCTAATGGTCCAATTTTATTTGGCGTATTTTAGACTGTAGCAACAGTGTTACCTACACCTCCAAAAGGTATCGTACGACGTACATTGAATTATTGATTATATTTATATATTATTCAAACTTTTCGTAATTGTAAATTTTTAGACGAGGATAATCTTTGTAAGGATATTGCTTGTCGAGCAGGACGTGAATGCGCAATTGATGAAAGCGGAGAAGCTACCTGTATTTGCGTACGCGATTGTCCGTCTCACGAGCATCCCGTTTGCGGATCCAACGGGAAAAATTATGACAACAACTGTCAATTGCATAAAGATGCGTGCATAACTCAACAGCATATATCTGTTTTACACAATGGGCGATGTGTTCGAGGTATTATTTATTTAATATTTTGTTATTTTGTGTTGTAGGCTACTGTTAACATTGGGGGGTTTTTTTTTTCAGGTGATAACATTGAGAATGACATTCAAGTCAATTCCAATGGTAAGATATTTAACTTTAATGAAATTGTTTGTTATTTTCAATTTTAAAATATGTTTTTTATTAAATTAATTTAGTAATGGCTTGTTTTCAAGAAGAAAGAGATTTATTAAGACAAAAAATTATCTCTTGGCTTCAAGAAGTTTTGAAAACTGACGATGTTACAAGATGGACTTCATCTTATTTTGATTTAATCTGGGCCGAATACTACACTTGCGACGCTAATAAAGACGCTTACATCGACGCAACCGAACTTTTAGATTGCATGAACGTTACGATAAATGCAGATCGCGAACATGCTGATTTGTTAAGGCACGTCGGGTTATTTTCTGATTACGTGTGTATTGGTATCAGCATTATTTGATTTTGATTTGAAATACTTTGCAGATCACTTTGTATCGACGCAGTAATGGCTATTGCGGACGATAATCACGATTGGAAATTGAATTACTCGGAATTTCAAAATTGTATGGATCCAGATTTTAAAGCCGTCAATAAACGTATAATGCAACTGTTTAAACCATCTTTTTTAATAATTGAATGGTAAAATTTTGAATTGATTTTATTAGAATGCCAGATGTTGGGCAAAAAGTACTATGACCGAGATGAAGTTACTGTCGAATGCAATCGTTGGTAAGGAAAAATTTAATTGATCATTTTATTTTCGAGAAAATATAATATAATTATTAATTTGTTTTTAAAGCGTATGCGCTTGTGGAAATTGGGTGTGTATTTCAACGCAATGTGACGATGGAAATAAATTTGAAAACACAATAATTTCTTAAAAGAAAAAAAAAAAAAGGAAGGTTAGTGATTGCTTGAGTTGTGAAATTTTTAATTTTGATAAATACAGAACCGTACGAATATCAAAATTAATAATTTGATTTCATTCAAGAGTTTATTGTATTAAATAGTACTATGGAGCACTCTGACTAATTTCGACAAAAAATGAACTTTAATGACGGCGCACAATGCTTAGTACAACTTTACTTAACGTATATTAGTCAGTTTTGCGTTCATAAATGGTTTGAAGTATATTTGCAAAATGTGCCAAATTGGTTATTTTATGTTTGAAATAGATTTAGATTATCTTTATTATATAATAATATTATATATGTCTACCTCTTACTTTACTCTCTTTATTATCACAATAGAAATTTTAATCTGGTAGCAATCATGTACCATTTCTCATTATTGTACAAATGGGCAAACCTAAACTAATGTGCAAATGTTTTACATTTAAAAGAGTATTTTATTTTTATTTACCGGTAGATTTAGAATTTTTTTTTTTTTTTTGTTATTAATTGTTAAAATTATATCATTTTACGTTTAATACTACAAGTATGTTTTGTAAAATGAATTACAAATACTCATATTTTCAAAAATGATTTTATTATTTTGAATAGTTCTTATTCTGCATTATTAATGGTGGTGAAAGTAAATAAGCTCGATTATCTATTTTAGACGCAAATTATTGCACTATACAGTATTTCAAAATATAGGATAGATCTCTGTGACGAACAATTTCAATTGAATTAATTGCAAAATGGAGCAACATGTTCAGCACCAAAATCTTGATAATTAGCAATGCAAAATTTCTAAATTCATATCACTGGTATACTCAATTGGCCAACACGGTTATACTGTATTAAAATTGTAATTACAGAATGTTTGAACTATGCAATAAGATAAAAAAAAAAAAAAAATTGAGGTGATTATGAGATTGAAGGTAATTATCGAGAAATCGGTTAATTTCGGTGATCGTGATTTTCATTTTGCATTTAAGTATCGGTACGCAATAATAAACAGGTACGTTGAGAGAAGAAAATATAAAATTGACATAATGAATAATTTTTTTCTAATACGAAATATTCATAAAAATTTTATATATCAGGTTTATTTTTTGATTCATTGAAAACGTTGTAAAAATTCGATTCTATGCAAATCTCTATTACACCATTATTGGTCACGTTTTCGATTTTTAAGCATTTAGGCAAAACAAAAAAAAAGCCGATGTTGAGCGAAGAATAATAATTTTAATTAATTATAGTACCGAAGTTCTCTAACTCAAGTCCCAGGACCTCTTACGGTGTCCTATAATTTTTGATTGGGGTCCCAAAATTTTTTTTATTTCATGATCATTTTTTTTTTTTTAAGAAATTTTATTTCTGGACATTATTTAACAAGAAATGATTGTAATTACATTTATTTTGCGAGTTGTGGGTTGCGAAACGAGATTTAATACAAATATTTTGTAGAAACGGTATTAACCACAAAATGTTTCGCAAATCAATTTAATTCGATGTTGGTAATCCTGAATAATTTTTGAAAGTTTTAAGAGGTCATCGGACAAAAAAAAAAAAATAGTTTGAGAAAGGGGGCTGAAGTATAATGTACTCATTATTAT
>JAQGAZ010003051.1:0-13606 GCA_034692225.1 Polydesmus complanatus
CAAAGGCAGATTCCGACGTCATTAAATTCGACATCGGCGTTTATCAGGTGCCTAGGACCTTCCGTCTTCTATTACACCCAGAGGTAAAAGCAGGAAGGAATGAAACGAGGGGTTGGCAAAGGTTATCGATTAATTCTATCTCATCAAGCTTCACGTTTACATCATACGCTACTTATTAATGCCATAAATCAAAAGAATGCAGCAGCATCGCCCCTCGCGCCGAAGACAGTCTCCAGAGATGAAAGTGAATAATAAATTTGTCGGTTTTGAGAAAGATAAGAAGATGCAGAAAACAATGTTACAAACTCCATTAAGAACTTTTTTTTAATACCTGCTGTATAAAAGGAGAAAAAAAAATGTATTGTATGCGGCTTATTTTGTTTCCACCTTTAGTCACGTGGAACCTCTTTTGATTGAAATTTGTTTCAGCAGTTTTCAAAAATTGAGTTTTACTGGCTCAGCGAATGTCATGCGAGACATGTGGAAACTGGTTTAAAAGGCGAATCCGGTTTCACCAAACCAGTCGCGTTTGTATCAAAATGTTTCTCACTCTCAATAATGCGGAAAACTGTAAGACCGGGAAGAATATACAGTATTGTGCGATTCCGTTATTTACAGGTTTTATTGTACTATAACAGTGTCATAGAAAAGTTTCGTGCATTTGGAAAATCATTTCGTTAAAATTATTGTTACACACGTAAAGGTCCAATTTGGCCCATACCTTCAGATGTATCGCGTGTAGAAATGCCATTAAGTTTCAACGTGAAAGTTGACATTTAAGATGCATTTTTGTGTGTTCTGAAATTTCATTGCTTTATTGTCCCACTACTAGAGTGGGACGGTCAAAAATTCGTCTAAAGACTCATTGTAATGCTCCCAACCACGGAAATCTTTAGTAAAAGGCGAAAGATTTTCACGTTGGATTTGAATGGAAGCCAGAGAACGAATTTTGGAGACCTTCAACGCTCCACAGGTATCTCGAACACCTTTGCAAAATCTTCCGTTTATTTCGACACTTGTTGTTAATTATTTAATCAACCGCTGATTGGAATTAAGCCGCGGATGTCGTTTGGGTTAGTGGGTTAAATGTTACACATTGTTGTTTGCATTTGAATTCTAGTTTACGATGTTAAAATTGTTTAATATTAACAATTTCATGCAAGAAGTGTGGTTAGTATTTCATTCGCGCGCATGCGCGGTTCGAAATAACCTACATTTGAAGCTATGAGGGGAAAACGGTCGTAAGGGGGAATATGGGGAGGCAACCATGTGACCTCTTCCACATTCTCTTGAACAACAATAATTTCGAAATCTGCGTAGTACGTATAAAATTATGCTTGACCAAAAGGTCCTAAACAAAAATGTTTGAGTATGAAAATACTTTGTCGTGGTCACTTAGGTCTAATGGTCTAAAATTAATATTTTTTTTATTAATTTGATTGTTTATCATTGTTAATCAATTTGATTAAAAATCAAATCGACAATACAGGTACTGTACATGCATATAAAAATAAGTACATGTACATTGAATTAAATCAAATAAAAAATCATAAGAAAATACAAATTGCTGTATACTACTCGTGAGTCGTAAAAACACTTTTACGAGTTTCTCTGTAAAATGACACTACTTTTAAACTTCTATCTTTTCTAATGTTCTGGCGGAAATTGTATAGGCTACTGGAGTATTATATCGGATACCCGGTATATAAATTTTATTATTTTAATACAGTATTATAATGGCAACAAGTACATTTCGTACTTGTTGAAAAAAAGTAATAATAATATTTAAACTAATTAGCATACTGTAACTTGCAAATGACGAATGATTTGGAATTTAATTTTGTAAGGAAAAAGTAAAATATTTAAGCAAATACATTACATGTATCATTTTTGTATGGCAAAAAATGTGTGTTTTAGTATGATAGCCTGCAATCATATTTTTATAATACTTTATAATAATTTTTTTTCATTTAACAAAAATAACAATTGACATATAATTATTATTATACGTGTACATTAAATTGCTACAACATGTTATCATGTTAAAACTTGGAAATTAATTTAGCTTAGTACAGTACCATAATTAGCAGGGTTAATGGTCTTGAAGTATATTAATATAATATCCCGTATAAAATTATATTTATTTTTTTTTTCTCTCTGTACCGGGTAATTATTTCTTATTTCTAATGTTTGAGCTTTGAATTCGACGGTGAAGTTTAAGCATTGTTGAGAATGAAGAATAAATGGTAGCGCGTGTGGGTAATAAATGGCAACAGCAGCAGCAGCAAGCAGAAGAGTTTTACAAATGGCAGAAAAGCTTTTGTTTGATATTTAATGTTATTGCGTGAGCCCATTCTGAACATCCAAGCCCGAATGTGCGAAGAGCAGCATTAAGAGAGTGTGGCAGTAATTAAAGAAAAGCATCTTTCTTCCGTAGTCGCTCTCTCTCTTTTATTAAAGTGCATCGTCTAACAGTTCGAGATCGTGTGACCTTCTACTTATGGGGATAATCTACTTTTGACCTATTATATCGCCAACTTCCGTTCAAGATGCAAGCAGCCAACAATCATCTTAAGTCTGTTATAGTAATGACAGTAAGTCTATACTACTGCCATTTACAAAAATTATTTATTATGAGTCTCGGGTTTTTGTTAGGGAGAAAGAAAAAAAAAAAAAAAAGAAAATGGTCTTTTCTTTTATTACCAGTACACGTAATTGCCAATTAAGTCTCTTAAATTGTTACGATGCGAAATTGATCGCGGGGAATAAGCATTGAACTGAATGAAATTATCTTGTTAAAGCAATGCGGAAAAAAATAAATGAGAAAAACTTCATTAAAAAAATGAAAGCGTTGTAAACAAAAGAAAAACAATTGTAATCCTAGACAATTACTATTTATATTGTTAAATACTCGAACATTTCGGTGAGTTAAGAAAATCCGTCTTTATTTTATACATGTAATCAGGGCCGGTTACAATGCATCCGCATTCCTCTTATGAAAATACGCTCGTTTAAAGCCACGACCCAAACGTTGGCGTCCATCTCGAATTCTCGGAGCGGCTACAAAATTAGTTGCTCAAATATTTTAAAAGAACCAGATTAATAACTGGCAAATAAAGCAAATGCTTAGGGTCCGCATTTGTTGGAGGCCTGGTTTTGCTGAGTATATAAACTTTAACAAGGAGTGAGAGACAGCGTCATGTTTTTTTGTTGTTGTTTCCCGGCGTTATATTTCAGAGGAATTATTTTTGTTACATAAAAAAAAAATACAGTTTCGTCTAAGGTCCCGGAGAAGCTTAATCCGGGCCTGAAACCACAAAAACAATATTATTCTAATAAGAATCTGCAGCTTTTTTATTTTTTATTATTTTTTTTTAAAGAAAAAAAAAATCTGGTTAAAACTGCGAATATACTGTGGGTCTAAAATAAGAAAGTGGAAATATAGTTCAAAAGAATTTGGAAAATTTAATATCATAAAACTAGTTTTATTTCTATATGCGGAATCGACTTTTATTAAGTTTACGATGCGGTATTTCGATTCCGGGATATTTACTCTTATCACCAAGGCTCGTCGTATCTCGCGGGCACCCTGTAGTAACAGCAGCAGCAGTGAGTTTATTATCTCTGAAAATCAATTAACTGGCGTTTTCAGTATTAGCTCAGTCGAAGCTTTATTCGCTATTCATAATGCATTAGTATATGAATGGATTGGATATGGATAAATATATCTTCGCACAACCCGAACTCCGTCAGTAGGAGAAATGTAAAAGCGAAGCGAGCGAGGTATATTATTGGAAGTGCGACGGGGTCTCGACGGAAGACGTGAAACAACACCCCCTGGTGGTTATTTCGACTTTAGATTACCGACTTCATGTATATAAATAAGGGACGCGAACAATGTAATAAAAACAAAAGAGAAAATAGCTACGAGCGCCAAGAACACCGCCCCATTCTGTCGCGTTCGGCGCCTGGCATGCATCATCCCTAGCCTCAAGGTGCGCACTCCAACTTCCTGTATAAGAAGCGGGAGTGTGTGTGTCGGTCACCCGCATCATTCAGTGGCGGGAAGAATGTCACGTGCTTTTTTTTTTTCTTTTTTTTCCCCCATTTGCGATACGCCGATCTTTCTTATTCCGTTGAATAATAAATCTTTGGCCGGGGATGAGAAGAGGAATCTGGGGAAACAGTCGCGATGCTGCTGCTTTTAAACCTGCTTGACAAATTGATTGCTTTTTTTTATATATATACAGTATTTTTTTTTTTACATTCAGTTTTGATTTAATCCTTGTGACCGGAAGTCAAGACCTCTTAACTCCTCTTCGCTTTATTTCTTTCTTCCACGTTTCTTCTATTATATCGATTTGTCCCGGGAGCGCCGAGCGTGTCTAGTGTGAGTCCGGCTGAATCGACGGAGAATAAATGATATGGAAAGAGAGAAGAGTTTAAAGATTTCGCTACTTTGCTTGAAAAATTAGGATTAATTAAACGTCTGACTAATTGGTTGTTTGTGTTGCTCTCGGAAGCCACGCCCCTTCGACGCTTACGCACGCGCGCGGGCGCGTTTCCTCGATAACATCAATCATATGCGCCGTAACCTCATAATTATAAAAGCTTTTTTTTTTTTCTTACGCTTTTCTCCACCGTTGTAATTAGAAATATTTCGCTTAATGCAAGAAACTACGTCATGGAGGATTAAGCTATTAGTTTATTATGTGGTTTTGATGCAAATTTAGGTCGTTTTCACAATCTTCAAAATTTAATGTATACCGGTACACGGTTATTAGCAAAATAATTATGTAAAAAATAAAAAAAAAAAATGATAATTTGAAAATGTTGGATTAAATTGCACGCACTTTTAAATGTTTACGTAGGAAGGGGCTTAGAAAAGTTTTTTAAGATTGGTTCGCAACAATTAATCGCAGAAACTTTAGATTAAAAAATGGCAATTATTGACCCAAAGTGGAATAATTTAATGATATTACAGTGAAACCTCTATGCGAGACCACCTCCGATTGAAGACCAATTCTGTGTCGATATCACCTCAAATACTTTTCTCCGGTTAATACTCCTCCAATAATATTTAGACCACCTATTTAAAGTTTCATTTTCAATAGAGGTCTGTACTTCAGAATCACCTGCTATGGATGCTTTGCAGTGTAGCATAATGCACACCAGCAGATCTGATGATTTTGTTAATCAACATTTGAGTGTGGTGGATCAACTAGTTCTATTCTAATACTCGGAATTTATTAAAATGTTTAGTAATAGAATTCTAGTCAGAAAGTGTTTAACCAGAAAATTACAATCGTAATTTCAATACCCGGTACTGTAGTATAAAAATATAAATTTTTTTTTATAAAAATAAAGTTCTATTTGAAGACCCCTTTCTTTGAAGACCACTTTTAATTGATCCTATCGGTGGTTTCGAAACAGAGGTTTCACTTTATTGATTTTCCGAGGAAAGGCTGAGAAATACAGGACCAAGACATGATATTTTTAAATTATCGATTGTTGACGATAAACTGAATTTGCAGAATAGTCGTGAACTGCGGTTGGAAGATGATTGGTTCTTAGATACATGTAAGGTCCAGTAATTACCGCTGAAACGCAGTCAATTAATGAAACGTTGCTTTCATAAAACTTAAATTTAAAGTTTTCTTACGTTTTGAAACGAAATAAGTTTACTTTTAAAACAATAATTTAAAGTTCAGAAATAATATTGAGAAAATATATTATGTATTATTAACTGAATATTATTTTTCTGTAAATAGAAATACCAAATGATATTTTCCTGTATTTAGATTGAAAAAACAATCTTAATTTGGAGACGATTGCTAAACATAGCGCTTATTCGTTGGGTAAATGTTTGCATTGGTCAGTGCAGTTGAGTGGAAAGTGAGGGATGGGTAGGGGAATAAGTGAAGGGAATGAGGAGAAGTTAAGGTATCTGATGATAGACCGGTGTTAATTCCAAGCGATCGAATGACGAATGAAACATAAATCGATTAATTTTAATCTATCAAGAAAGTTAATTCCATCAGTTGACAGTTGAGAATGGATTGTTGTAGGCAAGTGCAATGTGCAGAACGCAACTCTTGTATATTGCCGAATATATAACTATATTTTTTTTCTATACAAAATCTATAATATACGGTACACGCCAATGGTGTGCTATTGGACTTTAAATCGACTGAAAATAAATAGACCGTTTGACGACTGAAAATATTATAAAGAATGTAAGATAGAAAGAAAAAAAAGGGTTTGATGGAAGGGAATTTTTTTACCGACATTTTCTCATTCACAGTTTCTTTTTTTTTTGTGTGTTCACTTTTTTTTTTTTATTTTAAAAATTCGAAAAGAAAGATTGGAGTTGTGTTTGAAGAAAATATGGCTGTCTGTAGCAATGTTCAGTTTTAAGGACTATTTAGTTGTTGCAACAGATGCATTTGGAATACGGGGACGCGCGCAAGAGGAGCATTGGGAGTATTTGTATTTTATTTTTAAAGAAAATAAAAAATATGAGTTGGGTTTTGCAAATAAAGATGGCGTTTGAGAGTCGCTTCCGGTTGATCGTGATAACACTATCGCCGGTATGCTAAACACTCTCCGCGCTTTTCTATATCCTATCTTCTAGATAGAATGTTAAAGGTTAAGTGTTAGTGACGTCAAATATAAACAGTAATGGTGGCTAGGACGAAGGAAGAAGAAGAAGAAAAAAAAAGCGTGAACGTGGATAGACTCGAAGCCATAAAAGTTTTAACGCTTTTCTACATCGGAAAGAGCCAGAGAGAGATGTTTTAGGAAGGGCGAATCTTTCCTTTTGTTTTTGTAGCAAACGCTTTTTTTTCTCACCCTACTCTCATCTTCCACTCTTTACGTCGAGCTTACAAAGAAACGAGATTCAAGATGGTTGTAGCTTGCTCCCCGGTAAAAATGAAGAGGAAACGAAAATAAATATTGATCTACACTATCTGGTCCGAAAAAGGAAAAGACCAATTACTCTTACTTTTACGCCGGCTTTTAATCCAATTTAGCCCTCTCGGTCTTTTTTAAAAATTATAGTACGCTTTCGGAGCGCCTTAACCATGGTGCGAATAATTGCAATAATTATTTGCTTTCAAACTACGCTTTAACGCTCGCGCGCCGGTTGATTATGAGAAGAACGTTGAAGATGAATTATTATTTTGCAACCATATTAAGTAAACATGAATTATTTTTTTTCAATTAACTGCTAATGTCACAAAGTCTTTTGGATATATTCTGTCGCAGGTAAACCCGGTATTTAGGCAATACCAATTTTGCAGAACTGGTTTGAGTCGTTTGACTAAAATCCGTAATGTACACAAGATTTGCAAAATCTGCCCATTTTTCTAAATTTTTTTTTTAAACATAATTTTAACAGCTACGTGTAGTTAAATAACATTAAAGATGCGTAAGGAGATTTGCAACTTATTTAATTGAATGTAAAATATAAGTTATAGATTGGGCTTAGTCTGGCGCTTTTCCATTTACTGTATCCAAGTATTAATTGTTTTCTTTTTCTACAGTAAAAACGTTATTTTAAAAGTCTTGCTTGATAAAAAAAAAATTTTACTTATTTCGAAATAGAAACGCTGGGGAAAATTTAATTACTGTAGGCTATTCTTGTTATTTGCATCCGAAAGCTATTGTGTTCTTAAATTAAATTGGAAATTTAAATTTAATGGCTGTTCTAAAGATTAAAAGTATTCAAATAAAAGGGTGAAGTGCAAAGGAAACATTTTACTACGGTAATGAGTAAATGACCTTTAAATTTTATTACGGGAAGATGATGCAGCATTATAATACGGAACGAAAAAGCAGCGAAATTACCATGCGTCAAAAGTCCAATAAAATTGCAGTTGCTGCTTGTGTTCAAAGTAATTAAATGTGGTTTTTGAGTGTTTGAGGAAATTTTATTTCCTTTTTTTTTTATTGGTTTTTATTTTTCTACGAGTATTTGCACGATTTTTGTTTACGCGCGGTTTGGCTCAACTTGTTTCGTCTTGCATGCCGTGTTTATCAGCGTGTGTTTACATTATTTTTGCAGTAGGTAAGCAATCTTTGAAAACAAATTTTTGTGTGTGTTTTAGCAAAATTGGTGGACTCGGAAGAAGCAACATCGAGCAAATTAAAAATTGATTCATGCAGAAAATTTTTTAAAAAATTTTCTGCGGGTTTACGAAACCAGCGTTATTTTAACAGATAAATGTTAATTAAGACCGTGCAAATGATGTACTGTAGTGGAAAAATGTCGCAGCTACCAGTAATTTAAAGAAATGTAGGGAATTTGCTAATAGGCATTTTTGGGTAAATACAGTGTACACTCGTTGCACATAATCAGTCGTTGAACTTAAATCAGCTATCGCCATTGGTTTGAATTGATGATTTAAAGAGCAAATATTATTAATAATTTGGTTCGGAAATGTAGATTCTAATTTTTGAAATGAATTTTTTGGCTCTAGACTGAAGTCTATGAACAGTTTGCCATAAAAATAATTAAGACTTTTATTTTTTTTAAAAAATTTGTATTTATTTTAAAAATTCAAATTAATTTTAGATTTTTCAAAGTAGCCTACTTGTAGATGCCTATGAAAATGAATACCGTTCTCCTATTTTTATTAACAGTTCCGAAATTTTAAAGTGGAAACTCGTACATTTGGCCAGCCACGATTTTCTCAGTTTTACTTACGTGTACATGTATGTTTTAAAAAAATGCAAAACTTTTAAGGCGAAAGGATTTCAAATAGGTTCAAAACTTTACTACACTCTAGATCTGCATTGTGGCACATTTTTGTAGCTTTCACTTGAAAGGCCGTATTTGATAACATTCAAAAGGGGAGGGCTTTTTCAATAATGAGTTGCTTCCCTAGGCATCTTCTTTGAAAGGGCTATCATTGATTTGAAACTTTGTAATAAATACCAAATTTTATTAGAAGTTTAGAACAGTCATTTCTTTTATACTGCACCCGCGCATGTCACGTGCGATAGACAAGTTAAATGTTTTTATTTTAAAAAAAAATCAATTATTTGAGGGTCATGCATTTATGCAAATTATTTATTTATTTACATTTTCGTTCATAACGTTCGTGATTTATCCAAAAAATTATACTCGTACTTTTGGTGTGTTAAATGCGATGTTTCACGACATTTCGTCATCGACGGAAGCGTTTGACTGCGAATATATCCGAAAAAAACTACATTTTTTATTTATATATATTTTTTTAATATTAAATAAATAATAATAATAATAAAAAAAAGATAATATGAAGAAGTTAAAAAGTTCTAACTCGAGGCATGTGCGTGCAAATGGTTGGTGAGTCACGTATTATATGCCGTGATTATTACGTTTCAACAACTACATCAAAATTATGACGAGGGTTATAAATAATAAAATTGGCGAAGTAAGCGTTAATAATGCGAGTGAGGGGAAAGAAGAAAAAAAAAGCTTTTTAACCCGTTAAAACTTTTTTCGGGCTCCGCATGAGCGGCAGTGAAAGAAAATTACTGTATGTGCATTCACTGCGACAATTTATAACACTTCCACCCCCCCCCCCCCCCTTCCAAGTTATTGGAAATACTGCGGGAAAAATAAAGTAATAAAGAGTTAAAATAGAAGCCATTCGTTAAAATTGTCAAATCGTCGCATGCGCAACTTCAACTATTTTAAAGGTTTTTGCTGTTTTCCGAATGATATTAAGGTTGAAGTAATAGAAATCAGCGGAGTAAATGACGTATCATTTGCATGAATAGTATTGTTTTTTACGTCGCTGCTAAACTTTTTTCTAAGATCTTTAGCAACTGAAGTCTAGAGACATTCCGATAGTAAAGAAAATAATTTAATATTTCCTATTAGGTGGATGTTTAAACTGAAAGCTGGGTCAGTCGTACCTGGTTTATGCGTGCTAATTCAGATATTACCGTATGCGTTATCGTATTCTGTTTGTTTTAAAAAATTGTTAAAAACATTTTTTTTATTTCAGTTTTATCTAAGCACAAATTTAATGGCTTACATTGTTTACATTATAATTTATTGGAACATTTAAGGGCGGAAAAAACAAAATTTTTTTATGGTTTCTTTTTTTTCTCCTATCAGCGAACGGTTGTAGCTTTATTTCCCATAAATGTTGAAATTCAGGAAATATATATATATATTTATTATAATTATGAGAGCCTAACCTTGCGTGAATAGTAAACATAAATGCGCATGCAGGCTCGTACAAAATGTAATTATTGGTTAAAAAATTTAACCTAGCGTTATACTGTAAAAGCATTTTTTTTTTTTACGTTACGTTTTACTTAAATTACTTAATTTACAGTAATTACAGTATTGTGGATGCTCAATGCTTTTAAGAATTCGTGCATTCATATTTTGTTTATTACTTTGGATAATTTATAATAAAATGCGAATAAAAGTGTACTATTACAGTATGAAAATATTTGCTTATTAAACAGTAATATTACAGCTTAAAGAAATATTTTTGTTAGTTTTTATGACCGATTTTATAAATAGAGCTCTGGATGTATGCACGTTCACAGGAAGACAAATGGGGTTTCTTATTATTATTATTACTGTATTTTTTTTTTTTTTAATTTTGATTTACACTAAGCAGTGCTCATACAGAGGATATGTCATAGCCACTTATGGTTAAACCAATGTCGAAGGAACAAAGTCATTGATTACGTTATGTCCGAGTCACCTAAAACTTTTTAAGGTACAACATTATTTTTGAAGGCTATTGATGGATTTGTAAAAGCCGTCGGATTCGTTTAATAGTACTTTTATAGTAAGCTATTACATTCAATTTAGTTCACAGTATTTCGCGAATTTCTCAAATCTGTAGCCATTAAATTTGGTTAAATATTAAAAAAAAAATCTTGTAAAAGAAATAGAAAAATAAGAGGCAGTGTTTGATATTTTCGGCGTTATAATCGTGATTAAAGTTTTTTTTTTTACACAAAATTGGAGGTTTTTTTTAAAGATAATACACATGATTGCGACGAGATTCACGAAAAATGACTTTTCACCTGAGGACATCATAATCAAGTTTAACTATGGTTTGGTTCAATAATAATCAAGTTTTGTAATTTGTATTATTTTTTCCTTTATTCTTTTATAAGAATCCAACTTTTAAAAATGGATAAAACGTTTTGTATGTAGACAATTGCGACGCAATGATTTAATTAAAATATTTTTTCCTTCCCGCTTTTAGCATCATTAGCTTAGCTCGTGACTGGAGATTTTTATAAAAAAAAAAAAAAAGCTTATTGCACTTTCATCGAATCGCATTAAGTGGTCTTAATCGAATTAAGCGCAATACTATTAGCTAAAGTGTGATGTTTGGGTTAAGAAATCTTGTTTTAAGAGCAGACATGCACTTTTAGTAACATAAATGCCAACTAATACCAATGAATAAAAATTTTCGATGAAAGATAATTATTAATATAAAATACGCCACGTTATTGCGACTTTGAACATATTATTATTATTATTATTATGGAATATGACGGAGTGAAGTAAATAGGAAGAACCCCCTGGTGTGTGTAAACAAATCGTTAAGAACGTTCATTCCCCACAAATTTCAGCCGTTCATCTCTTAGCTTGGAGGCAAATCGGGTGTTCCGAAGTATACGCCGGAATAGAAGGGGGATGCGATAATAGTAATAATAATAATAAAAAATCCAGGTTTTGTTTACCCGCTAGAGGGAGTTAATATTAGAATAAAGAAGTAAAAGACAAAACGTCCGCCATTAAAAAAATTTGGATACTGCTTTGTGATATAAGATATAAGGAAAAAGCAGAGGGCGGTCGTCTTTAAATGACAGATCGGTGGTGTGTTTGGGTATTTCACTTAGTGGGGGGAAAGTTCTCAAATAATAAAAATAATAAAAAAAAAAAAAAAAAAGACGGGAAAATATCTATTTGAGAAGTTTCCGTCGGTTTGCTTAATCCGTTTGCCAACGAAATTGACGGTGCAATAGGGAGATCCCGAAGAAAAATGCGCCATGTAGCTTTGAATAAATTAGAAAAATAAAAATGAAAAGCCGGCCCCCCTACCGACTTTTTGAAAATAAAGAATAGAGAGAGAGCGAAAGAAAGAAAACAAACAAGAAAAAAACTATTGACGAAGTTATTATACGCGTTTATAATTTATTTACGCGTAAAAATAGCAAGAATTTTTCGATCTAGGAATTTAAGCTTATGATAATATGTTAATCATTGCGCGAGTCAAAAATAAAATAAAAAATGGGGAAAAAAAATTAGAAATAGATGATGTAATTTAATCTCGATCGCGAGATAAATAATTGAATTTGAATTAATTTTAAGATTAATATTGGTATAAATTATAACTGCTTTTTATTTTTAATAACGCGATTTACGTTTTTTATTAAAGTTCGTCGATAGAAAAATGCACGGTGTGGCATAAAAGTCGTGAGAATTGGTTTAATAAAATATCAAGCGAGGGTTCAAATCATTGTTGGCACCTACTCATTGTAAGGAAGCTACTCGCCAAGGGGGACTCCTCCCCCACTCTTAGTAACATCTTTAAAGTGGAACCATGTACATTTGTTCGGCCACAGCTTTTGAATGTTGACCAACAGTGGCCAAATAACAACCGTCCAAGTGGATATTCAAGTGAGGCAGCTAAAGAGGGCTTCGAGAATCTGTTTTTCATCAAAAACTCAAATTTGGTATTTTTCCACAATAAAAACATCGAGAAAATTATGGCTGATTTACATTTCTAGAGTTCCAGAACTGTTACTAAGAGTGGGAAAAGTTTCTCCATTGGTCCTTGGTATTTTCTACATTTCTATATTGATTTGTACTGTATATTGATATGTAATAATGCAAAATGTTACGGAGTATTACTTTTATGCCACACCGTGTATTGTATTTTCTATTTTAAGCGAATGTCATCTTTCTATTTCTTTTTTCTTTCGTTTGGGTTTCAATGCAGGTGACCCTATTTAATTACAATTTTAATCCTCCGAAGTACCGGAAAGAATTAAAACGGTAATTATTTTAAAAACGTAATGATGTTTATCTTGTTTACACAATTACATTTATGTTAGGATTTTTATAGATTTTTTTGTTGTTGTTGTTGCTTTAACGTCGATACTTAAGTAGGTTTTAATTAGCGCTAGCAACCAAATATGCGGAAATTTACATAATATTTCAAAGAAATAAGACTTGGTAAAAGTACGTACTGTAACTATAAAAATGGCATTTCAAGCCTTAAGCCATAATTTTTATTTTTTATTTTGATGGCTTTTCGCGGATTTTCGATCTGTCGACGTTAAAATTTATTTGGGCTTTCATCAATACCGCTTTAAAAAGCGATATATATATTTTTTACGGGGGTTTGCATTTTATTTTCTCTCGCGTTTTAAAAGAATGCGTGTCTCATTCTTTTAAAAGCCATAAGTTGCAAAAGAAAAAGAAAAGAGACCATGGATTTGCATCGGCGTCGAATCATCTAAATGTATGGAACGGGCGCGGCAATGTTTTTCGAGTCAATGAAATCCAAAAGCTGGATCGGAAAATGAGGATTGGGGGGGGGGGGGGGGGGGGGGGTTGCAGATTCTG
>JAQGAZ010003052.1:0-13606 GCA_034692225.1 Polydesmus complanatus
ATCGTATTTCGGTATCGGTTAATCGTGTATCGGTTTTGCTGTCTCAGAACAGCGGGAAGACAGAGCCTGTCACCCCCTTTACTTTTACGTTTTAACAGTTCACCACATTTATTAGCAATCATGTTGAGAAATTCGTGAGAATACTGTTTAAAAGTTAACTTTTGTAATAATTTGAGAGTTACGATTAGATTTTCTGCAGTATAGCTTTAATGTATATTATTATCTTGTATACAGTACTGTATTTAGTTATTTGAGGATTATTTAACTCGAAAGGAAGTTTCTGGCTGGTCTGGTCTCCGTCTCCCTCTTTTTTTTTTTGAACTGCATTCCTGAAAGAAAATAGTACTGTACTGTACTGTATATGAGGTTAGACATTTTAAAAGTCGAGCGTGGCACAGTTTAATTAAAATAAATTTGAAACAAAATGCTAATTTTGAAGTACAGTATACTAATTTATTTTTACATTTAAAAATATATATACCGGTATATATAATTTTAATGTAAATTCTATGCTATTTTTTCATGTACCGTATCACTTAGCTTTCATTCAATATTATTTATGATTGCGACTTAACATGAAATGTAATAGTATACAGTAGGTGAAACTTTTTAAAACTACCGGTCCTTTTGTTTATTTAGTTGTTGCTTTGTAAATTTATCTAATCTGGCAATAGAGTAAAATTCGCAACTAAGCAAACATTCAAGTTATTTAATATAAACTTTGATGTAGCGTTTGGTAAAAAAAAAATAAATGTTGGTAACTTGTTTGACTTAGTTTATGGTTCGAAATTTCAGTAAGTTTCCGAACCCCTAATGTAAATTGTTTTCATCTTAGTTTAGAGAACTCGTCTTTTAAAGTGAGGAAATATTGAAAGAGGTGTTTATAGTCTTAGTGGAGTGAGGGTAATGCAAGGAGGTCTCTTTAAAGTTTAAAAGAAAAAAAAAACAAGGGAGTGAGGGTGGCAGAACTTAACTGAAGTACAGTGAATGAAGTTAAGAAGAAAAAAAAAAAGTACTGTAAATGAGAGGACTTGAGAGAGGGGATACTGTTTTTAAAAAGAAAGCTGAGGCCCCACGCTGTGGAATTCTTGCCCTTTCGCCTTTGACCCACTTTCGAATACTTGCATTTGGAGGAAGAGGCCATTCTTACCAACTGTTACCCATCCAGTGGTTTGAACCGAGGCTTCGTATGAACTAAGTTTACTAAAAAAAAAACCGGTTCCGTTGGTGGCGGTAGGGTCCGGGGATATAATCGTTTGTCTGTTTTCCTGCGGAACCCCTACTCCCCGTTATACATTTTGTTGCATTTGTCGAAATTTGTGCAAGAACTGAAGATCAATACAATTGAAATCCATTATCACAATGTAATTTTACACTCTTTATACTTTCGGAATTTCATATTTTTTTCGCTTGGTCGGGAGGTTGGCTGCGTTCCATTCATACCAATGCTGGACCTTTAAACGAGCCTTTTCATTCATAGGCGTGTTTTGAAAAGGGCTCTTTTTTGATTGGTATGGACGCTACGCCTACGCAGCATAATTTCGTGGGAAAATAACTGATCGTCATAAGCAATGTTTTTTAGCTTTGAAAACTACTGTACAATGTACATCTATTAGAAAAAAAAATTGCGTTTGATGTAACATTGCTAATTAAACTACTGTAAAAGCAAACGAGATACAGTAATTTGAAAGTTAAGAACTGCGTTTGAAATTCTTTTCGTTGATGCAGGTTTTCAATGCCGCATTAAAGCAAACGCACACCCATTTATTTATGAAAAAAAAAATTATGTTTAAAGGAATACCGTAATTTATACGATAAAGCAGCTTTTTAACCGTTTATCTATTATTTTGTGAGTTGAATTCATTGTCTGGAAGTAGATCGTATTTTTATTTGAAACTTATTGAATTACACTAATACTCTTTCAATCGTTTTTAAAAGTTTTTAACAAAGGTACCGGTACTGTAAGAATGTTTATTAATGCATTATGTATAGTAAAGTAATTATTATGGTTAAAGTACGAGGCATAACTGTAGTTTTCCACTACTGGACCGTACTGTATGTACATACTGTATTTTGAAATTGGTAAACTGCACCCCCTGACTTAGAAAAGGATCATGTTTTTCGTTTTTGGTCAAAACATGCTCAGACTTGTTCAACTCTCGTTGCCCTTTTCCTCGACTCAAAATCTCATAGTTATTGATAGCAGAGCCTTGATATTTCATGCAGCACAGTATAGTATGTTGAAATTGTTTACTCTTGGCCCGTTAGAGTTGTAATCGAAAACTGACTTTTGTTAGTAAACTCAGCAAAACTATAGTGTTGTACAGAGGAATTACTTTTCAGATTAGGGCAATTTAAGTTAACTTTTGAGCTTAGAAAGAACTTTTTAGCTCGAAACCTTTAGCTTGTAATTATACATTGCCCAGTATAGACTAGAGGGCAAGGAACTCGATTGTCCCATAAAGCTTTCTGCGAATCGCTGGACAATAATTATCGGATAGAAAGAGAAATCTTTATGGAAAATATTTTAAAACCATTTCAATTTAAACAATTTAAAAAAACTATTGACACCATTGTGAAACATTTTTTCCCCTAAAAAGCAAAAGCGTAAAATTTGAGAATTTGTACTTAAATTAAGCGGACAACACTTTATAGTAGAGCTATTCCTAAGAGATTGAAAAGTTAAGCTTTGCCGGATCTGGGCAGTAAAGACTGTGCACGGCCGACAAGACAACCCGCATTTTTTGAACCTCAAGGATTAAAATCTCAATTAAAGATTTGGAATTGCATTTTTGATCCTATGAGTTTTCACTTTATTTGCTATGATAATTTTTAGTTTAAGGACTATGCAAATATTTTTTTAGAAAACAATAGAAAATCTCGTTCAATAAAAAAAAAATAAAATATAATATAGCCCAACTGTAGTGTATACGTGTACTGTTCTTGAGGCGCACTGTTACTGTATTCAAACACATTTTATTGTAAATAATACTCATGATAAATCACAGAACGGTGTGGATACCTTGATTTTGTTATCTGCTTGGCATTTTGCCAACAAATTAATTTAGAATGAAAATTGTTTTAGAAATTTAGAAGGTGACGTACAGCGTTTTATTTCATTTTTGAGTTATTTGAAATTACCGCGTCTGTTAATTAACGCTGCTGGTTCAAAGCGATTGAAGGTCAATTATGTTAGGGCCAAGGTGTAGCCTATTCAGTAATTACCATTCAGGTGCTCGGTGTCAACAGCAGCACGCGACTAGAACCTCATTAAAACTATTTCGGCATCTACTGTATTATTGTTGATCTTCGGATGGTTGAACACTTTGTATAATTATTATATGCCCCTTTTTCTGCCTACCTTACTTTTTATCGTTTGAAAATGTAAACATTAGCTGAAATTATTCTGTAGTTAAGTATAAATATAGTCGCACCTGTGCGACAGCATTTTCATTGAGACTTCAAAAAATGTAATGTGAGTCATACTGTACTCCTCTTTCGCCTCCAACGATATTATTCTGTTCTCCACACACTATTGACATAATTTTTTCAAGTACCTAAATCACCCCAACCCCCTGCCGATTCGTCTTTCAATAAATAAATGCCCTTTCACCTGCTAATAAGTTTCGCTCTGTGGGTTGTTGCACGTGCACGTCCTCCTAGTTATGGCATTTGAGACACTCCCGCTGTAACCAAATATTCCACCAGCGTTTTTAAAACCAATATTTATTTTTTTAGACTTTTTATGAGGGTCACCCAGCGGCAACCTCAATGAACCCTACTGCCATATCTCTCACGTTATACCGAATTACGGAATCACAGTCTGTGGTTGTCAACACATACTCGTTACTACTTAAACTTTTTAAGTCGTAAAAGTCGTTTTACTTACTAGTTTTTCCGGTCAAATAAAACGCTTTTTTGGGAGTTTGACTTGCGCGATAACTTAGATAACCTTAACTCATGTTTCAAGTGGTTTCAAATCGGGTTTAATTTCTTAATAATGACAAGACTTAGTGGAGAAATTTGAGGCGCTGGAAACTGCTTGCGTTCAAGTTCTGCAATTGATACGAGCAATATTACAAATAATTTAAAACCAAACCAATATTAATTACTGTTATATGATTTTTGTTTTAAGCATTCGGCTTCTTTCCTTATCAGTTTTTTTTTTTTTCTCCCTTGAAATTATTACGGCATTTTAGATACAGTATTTAGTTTAGAACACCCATTTATTAATTTCAAATGAAACTCTATATTTATTATATAATTAGTCTAGCAAAACTCCTCATTGTTCATTTAATTTTTTTTTTTTTTTTCATTTCGAGCAACAAGTTCCGATTCTTTTTTATGCCAGGAAGATTAATGGGCGCGTAATATTATATTGTTAGAATTTACATGTACAAGTTTTTTTCTTTTTCGAAATAATTTAATTATGATATTGTTCAAAAATGTAAAAGTTTTTCATTGTAGACCACAAAAATGTTTTAATTTATTTGGGTATTAAAAAAAAAAAGCTACCTGCAAAAAATTTGTTAATTAAAGTTTAGGCGAAATAAGCACGGAAATTTCAGACAAAATAATATCGTTTGAAAGTACAATTGAGTACATGTATAAGGTGCAAAAATAGCGCGTCTGGTGTATAAAATTTTATCAACTTGACGTTGATACAATTTAATTTCCACGCCTTCTTAACTAATAAGTTTAAAAAGTTAATCAAAGTTATCAGTGTATTTAAAAGACAAGATACAAAGTTTTTGATAACGAATAATCTTAGTCTGCGTCTTTTAGGTTACTTACATATTTGCTTATAAAATTTTTTTTTTTAAAAAAATGTATCAACGGTAGTGTATCATATCAATTGGCACTAGCGTGATAAATGTCTTCCAAGTGCACTGACTTTGAGTGACTGTTTGTAATTTATTTAATGATAATCGGGGAAATATGTTGACTACTCGTAATTTATACCACTTGTTCGAGTTTAACTACATTATACTGTAAGCAGGCCTGATTGTTACAAGTTGCAAAGGAATGAGTGATAGCATAGTTACTATAGTGATAGTAAAACACTTTTGAGTGTTAATAGACGATGAAATGGTAATGTTTATATTTACATTTCAAACGCGGTGTTATACAGTACTAAACTTTTTGAATGATGGTTTTTTTTTTTAAGAGATTGACGAATTTTTCTTGTAAAAGACTAAATTTGTAAATCTTTACAATTACCAATTTGGGGCTATTTTTACCAACCGGTTGCTAACTCGCCAACTACAACTGCATCCTTATTGTTTCTTAAGAAATGAAGGGTAGATTCTCATTGGGACAAGGAACAATTTACTATTTAAAGAAAAAGGTTAGTGCTTTAGAGATCATTAAACCTGTCATATGGCATGCAAAAACACCGCGAATGTCTAAATTGGAAAGTCGCTAAGATGAACTTATAAAAGGAAATGCTTCTGTCTTTATTTTTTTATTTTTATTATCTGGACTATACTTGTTAAAAACGTTTTGTAACTTTGTAAGAAAGCACAGACTGAAGGGAGGGAAATAGAAACAGTAGCTAATTTGTCAGTTTGTACGTATGTAAAATAGGCTAATGGTGATTCTCGGTCTATGTTCGAGGGCGTGAAAGGAAATATTAAATGGATAAATATATTCATATGAGGGGTCGAGAGTTATTTTTAGATTAGTGACAAAGTTATTAGGTGCTTTTCTAACAAAACTTTATTTTGACTTTTTTGTTGGTATTTTTTTTTTTTCTCTTTCTCTCCCTTCAATTTCCGGCTTTAGTTTTTCTAAACATTTCGTGTACCCCAAACTACTCGGTATGTGTGACCGAGAAGTCTAAAATGAAGTGGAAACATATTATGCGCTTTATAATATCAAATTATTAAAAATTATATACTAGGTGACGATTATAACAAATGAATCAAAATATTTTAGGCGGTTCTTTGATGTCTACCGATATTTATATAAAATTCATTTTGACTAGAATTTAAAGGTGGGATTTAAAACCGCCTATTTTTTTTTTTAAATTGATCGTCGTTTGTGTTCAAAAGTGACTTGTCGATTTGTACATCCCTCGGTTGGCTTTAATGTCATTTCTCAACGGTAGGGTGAGAGCGGAAACAAATAAAAAAAAATAATAAATGAAATTCAAACGGAAATACAAAAATAATATTCTTTCAATGACAGTTTTATACAGTAATATATGAATGAAACGTTATCACCGAAGGGGGCATTTACGACGCTATCGGTCTCATCTAATCATATTAATTTTAAACCCCCACCAATTCCCTTTCAAAATACTAATTCGATTAGGAAACTCTCACCGATACTGTACTGAAAAGTTGCTTTCTTTTACACCTGGATTTTATTTTTAGATCGAAGATAACAAAATACGTAACTACATCGTTTTTATCTCTCATTTGCCCTTTCGAATACTTTGGTAATTTTTATTAAAAAGTGGCAAAATAAATACCAGACTGGTAAATTGTAGCCGGCGAGGGTTTCTGATTTTTACGCTACTCCGCATATTTAATTTTTGAATTTTAAAATGTATAGGGTAGGGTGTCTTTTTTTTTTTTTTTTTTTCAAGGAAATTTTTTTGTGGTTGGAATTTCGTTGCGTGGTAGTTGTATATTTGTAGACCTCCTGTTGCTAGTTTCTCTCTTTCATGTCTTGCCCCATTGACGGAATATTTTTCCCCCTCGGTTTCCTTCGGGCCTTGGATTTTATCTCTTTTAGATCGAATTTCTCGCATCCATACCAGTTACACTTTAGGTTCACGAAAAACCGTTTTCTCCTCCTTTTTAAACTCAAAAAATAAATCTGACTAGAAACCGGAAGTTTGACATAATTCTTCACGAGCTGGCTCCTGTCCGCCCAAATTACCGATTGTCCATTTCTCGCGCTCGTACTCAAACGTCAGGTACACCGGTACCATTAAAAATGTTTTGAACGAAAACTGAAGCAATAATAAAGATTTCAGAAAACGAAAAAAAAAAAAAAAAAAAGATTGGAAACGTTATAAATTTCTTTTCATGGGAAATAAGATTTTTGAAGGCAGGTTTACATGTAAATTTCAGGCGAGGGCGTGAAATAGAATCACGTATAAAATATAATGAAGGTTTTTTTTTATACAGTACATGTATAATGTACTTTGAATAATTACAGTGTACGATGTTTACATGCTTCTTCTTTACGATGAACACCTGATTGCATGTTGATTACATTCAATTATTTTAATGGAATCGGTATCCGTTTTTTTATAACCTTCAGTATCTTTTCAACGTTCATTTAAATTTTAGGCATAATCATTTCGGGAATAAATTTTACATTTGATATTAATTTTAGATAGAATTGTATTATAAATGTATAGATGTACAATAATAACAAGAAACCTACTACTTTTTTTTTATTCGCAAAGTTTGCATTCTAAAATCACTGTTTATTTTAATAGTTTCCTTTATGCTTAACTATCTAGTCTGGTTGTCGAGATGAAAACAAGCGATATCTACTATGTAGAGTGACTATAAAAATGACTTTTTTAGTCGCGTTTCAAGTTGAAACAAGTACTAAGAATTGCGCATTTACAAGTACATGTAACATGGAATATTTAACGTAAAGCTCATAATTTATTAACCATAAGGATTTGCAAAACAGTCGTTTAGCGCAGTTTAATTTATGGCAATTTATAATAACTTTTAACATTGTGCAACATCTGCTTTTGTGCTGTCAACTGTGTCTAAATTTTGGGGGGTTTTTTGCTACTTTTTTTTATCTCGACTAAAAAAAAAAGTTTAAGTAAACCAAAAATACAACTGTGGAATGAAGTTGAGGACAGATAAAATTGTGAAATGAGCATCACTTGTGTCTTTAGAGCAGTAGACATCGTTCCGTGCACTTTCATTGCCACTATCTTTGATAATGTTTGTTGCATATTTTAATTTGAAGTTAAAACAATGCTGATTAACATTCCATTCTAATTGATCATTAATTGCAAATTAAGTTGGAAATTTTTACAGTGAGCCTAAAATTAATGAGAAATAGAATTTACTAGACGCAAATTTTTCAATTACAAACGTTTTATTAAGGCTATTTTTTTTTTTTTTTTTGAGGAAAAGAAATTGCTACTGTATTTTTTTAATAAGCATTTCTGAGCGATAAAGTAGAGTTTTATGTAAAATATATTTATTTAAAATGAAATATTATGCTCATTTATTTTTTTTTTGTAACATGTAATTTGTGATAGAAAACTGTTAAATCTAAGTATTTAATAGCTTCATTGTTTAGAATATTAATATTTTCTCATCATAAATGCTATTCTTAGAAACTTGTTGCTTATTCTGAAAAACTATGATGGTTGGTAACGACTAGATTGCATGTCCACTTCAGCTTGCGTTTAAGACTTTAAGTAATCACCTGCTCAGTTTGGTTTTTTTTTTTTTTCTAAAATATTAATATCCAAGTTTTTTTTTTTTATTTGAAAGCTGTCCCCATGGGAGAAATTAAGTTACATTGTTTTTTCTTTCGTTATTAACATCACAGTTTGTTATTAACATTACTATTCGTTATTAACATTCATTGTTCCAGCGTTTTCTTAGCAGCTGAAGTTATAAGTTAAAGTTGTAGTTTCCTAAAATCTCAGTTTCAAACCTCAAGTGGTTCTTGTAACGTCGTATTGTATGTCGCCACTAAATTAATCTCTGCTTCAGTATCTCGAATTGACAAGAGCTTCCAAAGGTTGATCAACGCACTCCTAAGGTTTTTACGGTTTTTTTTTGGCGCCCGAACGACTATCGAAAAGTTTCAAACATGTTTTACGAATTCTTTTAAACCAGCAATTTAAAAATTAAGCCACATAAAGAAAAGGGTAGATTCTTAAAAAAAAAAAAAAAAGAAGAAGAAGAGGGCATGGCAATTGTGGTTCAACTAAAACAACACTAAATACATGACCAGAACTAGTGTTCAGACGATTTGACGAAGGTCTTGTTTCCTTAGTTTTACACTGCTGTTTTCTATAAACGGGGGAGGGGAAGATTTAGTTTAGGGAAGAGGAAGGGGTCAAGTCAGCTCTTTTTGTCCAAAATGCTTTCGGAAAGGTCCGTTTCCTGGAAATTGGGGGGTCGTAAAGTAATTTTCAGCTGGTTTTGTTTATGAATGAAAAAGAGGTTGAAAATATTTTTAGACACAAAACCACCAAAGATTTTTTTTTTTTACCAGAATTCGTAGTGATTTAAAATGGTTAGGCTACAAATGGTGAGCTAGGAAGCGGCTTCTCATCTCAAAGTACATGTAACGTCATATGTGGCCACTAGATCTTTTCTTGAAATTCGATCTGACCACAGTGTCGTGTCGTGGTCGATATTCGAAACTAATTAGTAAAATAATAAAAAAAAAAATTGAGAGCAGGGTCACTGTTAGTAATCGATAATGCTCGAATTTGATAAAGTCCAATGTCTAAAATGTTGATTACATCGTCATTGGGAATCGAAACGTTTTTTTTTTTTTCGTTCTCTCGCTCTTCTAATTTCCGTGATAGGATTTCGCGGATTTGACTTTTGGAATTAACACAATTTCATAAAAATTGAACTTAGATCATACGGTAACGACATTTTGGCGGCCACTATAATCACTTTTAACCAGGCATTTTTTCATCGCCATTTAGGTCATTTTATCTGCAAACTATTTTCAGCACAGATAATAATTACAGGGTTAAGTTAAATAGAAGGTCACAAATTGACAATTAACATGTATTTTACGGTCTCCACTCATGATAAATTATTATTTCCAGGTAAAAAAAAAAAGGAAAAGAAAGGGAGTTGATATTATAAAATTATGTACCCTATCTAAAGTACAGTATACGTCATCAGTTAATTTGTTTGAGACGAAAAATAGGGAACTTGTTAATTTCTCAAACAAATAAAATAAAAGCTTCGAGTTTTATACATGTCGAATAAATAAACAGAGACTATTGTCGGTGCTCATTGGAATAAGTTTTGAGATGGGGGGGTTAAAAGATGCTGGTTGTGGGAGATGTACAGTATAGTAGAAAATATCGAGAGGAAGGGAAATGATAGTGGCGCTGGTAATTGCAGCAAATGAGGGGTCAAAGGTATTTTTATGAGTTTTATTTTAGTTCGGAACGTTTACCGTCGTTCTTATCGCTTGAGCTGGTGATAACTTTTACGCTTTATCTCTCCTCATTTTCTCTTTCCTCCCCTCTACTCTCGGCCTGAACCTTGAAGGGGTTGCGGCGGGAGAAGTTAATACTGTAGCAGATTGGATGTTCAAGTGGGGGGAGGGAAGGCAATAATAATAAAAGGTGTCGAATAGCCGCGCTAAATGAAAGTTTCGGATAATTCATGTTCTCAACTGGGAATTATTATTTACTGTATGCAATTTGATTTTTCAAAATATGCATTGTTCAGATAAAATATTTATCATTCAGTATGTCTGGCAACTTCTTCACGCATACGCTTTCTAATAGAATGATCATTATAAATTAACACTTTTGATTGGGCTATACCGTTAATTTGTACCGCATCGTTTCGTTTTTAATGTCGAGAAGTTTTATTCAATTAAATTGTAATGTTTAAAAAGATAACGAGTGATTTCAAATTTTATAGCATCCTTATGTTGTGATAATTGATACGACGAAGTGTTTTTAATGGTTTGTTAAACTATTTCTGACATTTTAGAAGATTTTAGTGATATTTAACCAATTTAATGTGCTTTTACACATTAAAATCTGTTTCGCTCTTAATTATTTACAGTATGATTTACTTTGAGAGAAAATTTATAGAAATTTTTAATTTATTTATTACGAACTGACAATATTATATCAACACCAAAATTTAAAAGATATTGTCGTATTCTTATGAATGGGTGCCATTGGATAATTGAGTTTGTTGTGAATGCAATAATTGTCCATTGAAATTACTGGAATTTATAATACTGTAGGCCTATTCTATTATTTATTTAGCATTCTGCAACTTTTTTAAAGATAAGATAAGTTTTTTTTACTGATTGGTGACAATTTCAATACGGTAAAAATAATAATAAAAAAAAGATAATTATCAGCTTATCGAAATTCACTGGGTCTTTATAGTGTAGTTCCTCATGCAGTGTTCGAATAATTATAAAGCGATTTAAAGTATAGATAATATGTTGCAGTCCAAACTGGTTTTTAGTCAATTCCAGATCTGTCGTATGCAAAACTAGTTGTTCTTAGTCTAAACTGATTCTGCCTGGTCAGGTTAAACTAGTTCTGCCTAAGCTAAACTAGTTCCGCCTAGGCACAACTAGTATTGCCTAATATACGGGTTTGGACTGCAACAGATATACATGTACTGTACAGTGTATTTAGGAAGAAACTTATTTTAAAGAGAAAGATGAAAGGACTGATATGGTCAACTAGTTTTAAAATCATGTCACAAGTTGGTGGACATCACTCTTTAATATATTATATTTTGTTGTATAAAAGTTAATGAATTTAAAGTCCAACTTTTTTTTTTTTTTTTTGAAAAAAAGAAAACTTATTGAGAGATTTATTAGGTAATTTAAAAAGGATTTTTTGTTGTTGCGACTAGGCCTGCGACATAAAAAAAAAGAGATAAAAGTTGGCAAAGCGAATGTTCTGAGGCGATGGATAGTTTTTTAATTAGATTAGGAAACACGAACTTGTTCGGTAAAAGGCGATTTGGTAAAAATAAGAGAGTAAAGCGTTTACTGGTTCATCTGTTTCCGGTGATTAATGGTTGTCTGCGTTTTCACATTTTTATTCCAATCTTTTAAATTTTAACGACGTAATCACGTAATAATTAATCGACTGAAGATTCATTTTGAAACCGCAGTTCTTTTACGTCAAAATTCATTTTTTTTTTCAAAAAACAAAAAAAAAACGAAAAATAATTTCTCTCATTAGTTTCGCTTCCAAAGCTTTTCTAGTTTTATTTAATTTTTTTTTTTACTAGAACATCCTTAATATTTTATGCCAGCAAAACGGTTACGTGTCTATTGTTCTTCCCATTTTATTGTATTTTTCCATCTCAAACGCTTCAGTGAAAAAGCGGTAAATTCACTCAATTGCATCCAACGCTTTACTTTTCTAGAGTGCTACTTTTTTCATTATTTGGGTTGTTTTTAACGAGAATAGATTTAGCAAAAAAATTAGGATTTTTTTTACTTGAATTTCAATCTCAGTAGGCGATTCCTTTGGTGTTTTTCACACAGCAAGTGCAAACTAACCTATTGGCGCTTACGCATTTCGACTGCTTCTTCGTAAAACATTGTTTGCTTTATAATACATCGACGTCAAAGCGTCAGCAAATAAGCGTTAAAACAGTTATGCATTTAGCCTTGTGCTCGAAAATATTGGACATCGAGGACCTAAATGCTGCAGATGATAGCGACCTCAATTTAACAAGCGCTGGTGCTGTACAGTACATTCGCGTGCGGTCTTGAATAATATAGGTCGCTTCTGATAGGAAACCATTTAAAGCAAATACATGTACACAATAAACAACAAAATATACAAGTGTCTTTATTAGGATTTTAATAGCGTTGACAGTTCTAAATTTGTTGCATTCATGTTTAGATCGAAATTAGTAACACTGCAAATGTTTGGAGTCACTTTTTTGCTTACTATATTTTTTTAATTAGTAATTTTATTTTAATTTGAACAGTTTTTAAAATTAAAATCTGTTTTGATTAGAAATTAAATAACTTGGCAAATTAAAAAGATTTATCGTTCCAGAAAAAATAAGCCTATGTAGAGTATATAGGAAGTTTTTAATAATTAATCTGTTGTTTTATTATATTTGAATAATTATTAATGGTTAGTGTGTGTATTTTTCTGTATAGTGCGAAGATAATACTGTAAATGTTTTTTTATATACCTGTAAACCTAACTAGATCGCACATGTTCAATATTTTGTTAGTGAGTCCAAATTTATTTTGTGTTGCTAATAATTTGTTTGAGAGCTTTTGTCTAAATAAGAAGGTATCTCTTAAATTAATTAATGCAAGTTAAAATACATGGGGCAGTTTATTAGACTCAACAATTATTATTTTTTATTAAAATTAAACATTTTGCTGTTGTGTAAAGTGTGGCATAAATGTTACAAATCACACGTCAATAATTTTACTGCATTTAATGTAACTGTTGTGACTTTTATTATTGGTACCAAATGTATTGTATAAGTCCAACGGGGCTATCACGTGCTAAAAAGTCAATGTTTAAGTTTCAAAGATTAGTTAAATAATAAAGTACAGTACTGGATTTCCAACGTACTTTAAATTGTAAATAAAAGATGATCCCGAATAAAGTAACGAGATTGTTTGACGTTGTTGTTAATATAATATCAAATATTGTTAAACTCAGTACAATTTTCGAGACGTAAGTGGTTTTCTCCGACAAATTTTCTATCTTATTTGGGCTTTCATTTATATTTTTCCAGTTTGGACTATACAGTAGGCCTACTGTAGTTATGCGTCATTATTTTCGTTAATGCGATTGATTCACCACTTTTTTTTTTTTTTTTTTTTTTTTATTTGAAATATGCCCCACGTGGGAGATTGGATACAAGCGATATTTTAACATTATCAT
>JAQGAZ010003053.1:0-13598 GCA_034692225.1 Polydesmus complanatus
TCTCATTGGTCAATTCACATCACGTGACATAATCCCTGCTCTCCTATTGGCTGGTGCCATAGTCTACCTCACTACTAGCAATGATAAAATATAAAAGAGTAGAACTCACGCACAAGTATATTTAAAACCAAAGTACTAATTAGGGCCCTATTCTAGGACTCCATTTTATGTTACTAAGATGGGGCCGTCTCAAGCTTTAGAAGTATTTATTGTTATTTGATGTTCAAGAAATATAATTTCCCAGACGGGTTTATTTTTGATTGTGATTTATTTTGCATTGAAATCTCAAATTTGAAGTAAAACTTTCTCTATAATAATTAGGCTATCTGATGCGATTGATGACAGACAGAGACTGTCGAAAGAGTCCAATCCCACAACTGTTAACGGCCAAAATCCTTGATATTGTGCGTGACTTAACATTTTATTCGCTCACCCAGAACATTATTATAAAAAGCTACCGTTGCATGCGAAACTTTTATAAGAACAACGGACTGAGCAAATTTCTTATTAAATTTATCACATGTTTTTTTAGATTTATATGCAAAACTAGTCTCCAACACAGAAACGTTATTTATCTTGGCAAAATTACTTTTTCCTCACAACGCAAAAAAATGAACGCTCACGTGAGAATAGCTCAATGGATGAAGCAATTTCAACGAATGCAGCTTATTAATTTAGAGTATACTTTTGGGCAGGGACGTCGTTTGGAAGAATTTATAAGAAAATATTTGTTGGAAAAAAATTGGTCTCGTAAGCGCGGTTCTTGTTTATTATATAACTTGTAACATTTATCCATTATGTGCCATAAAAACCTAGTCAAAATAAACCGAGTTAGTTAAATAAATGCTCTTTAACAAAGTAAATGAGGGGGAGGAGAGAGCAGGGACGCAAAAATTATTTGTCCCCAGATGCCGCCCAAGTTTGGGTTTTGCCCCCACAGCCTGAAAAACTCTTGAAATGACGTCTTCGTTTTTTGGACCCCGATTAATATTTTGACCTCTCTCATAATTATGTATTTACGGTTGTTATTTACCATCACCCCCTACCACCCGAAAGATAGTATCAAAATAGAGATAGCGTCAGAAGAACCATTATTATCTAAGCCTGATTATTATCTTACTCTTCTCTCGCATTGAGGAAAAATTATTGGTACTTATCTGTTATCTCGACCCATTTTTTAAAATATTGTTTATCAAAGCAAAATAATTGGACAATAAAGGTAATTTATTTATATTAGCAAATATTAAAGCTTAGTAATCAATAAAATAACAATGGTTACTAACCTAACTAAACCCAAATCAACTTTATTCATCTAATCAAATTTATGTTGCTTTAATAATTCAAAATTAACTTAAAAGAAAGAACATCCTAAACAAGTCCAACAGTATTCCAAAGTTTGTATAAAAACCAAGTTTTAAAATGAGTCACGATTATAGGACCAAGGCAGATTACTTTATATGCAAATAAACGAAAGTGAAATGGAACATAAATCTAATAGACTATAAATAGTACTCCGTATGATTTAAACAACGCAACATTTCATTTTCCGGTATTAAATAATATGGAAAAACTATTGATTCAAGTTTTTTTTTTTTTTTTAAATAATTTGCGTTGTATGGGATTTTCTGTCTGTGATTATGACGTTTAAAAGTTTAATCAAACATACTGTTTTTAGTTTGGTATTCCTATGGTCGTAACTAGGGCATTGCATGCGCAGGTAAATTATTGCGGCTTCACTTTTATTGGCAAAACCTCATCTGCTATCTACATACATTGGTGACGTTACCGGATATTTCAGAAATCAATGTTATTTAGGGACAACAAAGTTACAAAAATAAATTTATTTTCAATACAATACAGAATTAGTGTCGTCTTCTGTTTCACCGCTAGGAACAAAAAAGAAACACCCTAATAGAAAACCTTTTTTTTTTTTGGAGCATAAAACGCACATTTATAATCTGTTTTTAAAAAAAATATTCGTAATCAAATTTTATGGATATTTTTATTTTATAATACGATTACCGGGCGCAGATTTGTTTTCGTAGAAGTATTTTTTTTTTCCAAGTGATTATATAATTTTTTTTAATACAAAATGTCAACTTATCAAGTTATTTAAAATTGTAGAGTAGGATTAATTTATTTTAATTAAACTCGCGAACGTTAAGCATTATGAAAACTTTTATTTGCGAAAAATCTGATTAGGGAATTAGTTTAAATGCGCAGTAAAAATTAACATAAAAGGGTTATATTGAAATTGTTTTTAGCCAGTTTTGCATAAAAAGTTACCGTACTTAAAATTTGAACAAGCTAAAAGTAATAACAATCTTTGAAAATAAACAATTGCTTCCTCTCAGGAGGTTTCAATTGAATTACGCGAATTGTCTTAAAAAAGGTTTAAAAAAAAGACTTTGAAAAATAGGTAACTTTCAAATAAAATTATTCTTTAATTTAAATGATAGTGCTAAGGAAAAGAAATATTTTTAAAAATAATATTAATTTATATTAAAAATGCAGCAGCCATATTGACTTAATTAGAAGTACAGTACCAATATTAAAAATGGGGTAATTTAGTAATTACTTCACGTACAGTAAACACATTAAAAATAAAAAAACTAATAGTTAATCTACAAAAATTACAAATAAAAATCTTGAAAGTATGCATGACGCTTTATATACGGTAATGACATTAAAATTAAGCAAATTTTCCTTTGAAGTGCACTCAACTACACTCGCAATTTACTCAATACAGGTTGGATGCTCTATCTAAGATGTTATTTTTTCTGTCTCTCTTCTTGAAAAGTGAAATCAATTTGCATCAATAAACTTTCATGTTTTTTTTTATTTTAATGGCTGTCGGCTAAATTTAAATTTGCAATTAAGTATAATCATTTGAATTAATTGAAAATGTAAGTTTACTAACTTTAAAGTAAAGGTGAATGAATGACAGGTCATGTGCTATTTCGAACTAAATTTTAACTTGAGCCTACTTCTAGGTCATTTAACCTTTGACACAACAAAAATATTATTCTAGGCAATACACTGTAATTAATTGAAGCCAAAACTTCTCTGCCCCCTTTGAAGGCGGCAAACACTGCGAACACATAAACAATGCTAGTTTTAGCTTCAACCTCTTTCGTTAGACCGATAAACTCTTCCGAAAACATTGACACTTTTCCAAATTGCCAATCACTTTATTACAATTATTATCGAATAATTCGATTTGTAACTTTGTATATGTTGCATGTAATGGTATTTCCGTTTAGGCATTTTGGATTTTAATCGTAATACATTTGTTTTGATATACAAAACCGTTTTATAATATCAAAAATGCAAATTGAATACTTATCCAATCAGTTAAGTCGTTATTTTGCTCCCTCTATATACAGTAATTTAATAGAGCCGTTTTTCTGAAATAAATATCGTATTTAATATGTTAAGGAGGAAAGTAACTTTATTTGATTTGATTTTCTATTCGTGTTTCCTTTAACTGGATCCAATTTAATAATAAAAAGATTTAAGAGCAAGTACACGTACATTAAAATAGTCAACAACAAATAAGCATAATACTGTACAGTAAATACAATCAGAGAAGGCGGCAGAGAGCTTAGAAATGCCGCCAAATTATTATTATTTTTTTTGACGTTGGAGATGAGTGAAATTTAAAACACATTTCCTTTGAGACATAATACTCGACAATGCTTGGCAATATTGAGCAAAACAATTTTTGCTTTGTTGTTTGTCGACTATCTTATCAATATTTATAAATCAGATTGCGTCGTTCGTGAACGAGCACATGTATGACATGTTATGCCTGTAAATTGAAATTTGGCAGCGTTTGTAATAACAAAAAAAACATTGGTTTGTAAATTACTTTTTCACGAGAACATTTTCTGTATAATGCATGCTAAGAATAGGAAATATGTTTAATAAAGATTTTATGTGCTCCCCCCTCCCTCCTAAAACCACTCGTTTGGTGTTCTCTGGCGAATTTCGATCTTTTTATTATATGATGATTAGATTCTCCAAAAGCGTCTGCCATATAAATCACATCGTATAAATTTTAAAACTTTAAAAAAAAAAAAAATACTAAAGAAATATAATCTCAAACACGTACTGTAGCTGCTACACGTTCACCGTTTGAAGTTGCTAAGCAACAGCCTTCACTTGTGGCATGTGCTGCTGCTGGGCTATTTTTAAAAATCATTTACCGAGACAGGAAATTACGTCAAAGCTGTGCGAATCAAGTCGAAAAGGATTGTTAAAACTTTTCTATAACATATTTTACGTTTTTAATGGCAACTTTTGTAGAATTTCAAATCCAGTCACGTTTCTCACTCTCTTTACCGTTACAATCTTACTTTTTGCATTTGAAACAGCGCCGGATCGCGTTTCATCAACGCCTTGGTTGCCCAAATAAATTTTTAAGGCTCCTCTGCCCCATTTAAGGAGCAAAAATGAAAATAATATAATGAAAATGAAACACTCACGCTTTCGTTTTTTTTTTTTGAAGTTTATTAAAAAGTAACGCATTTCTTTCTCGTCAAAACTTATTTTACAGTATACATTGTGTGTTTTTTTTTAATTAAAAATACATGTACACTGTATTTTCACGCTGACAATTCACCCGTAGAACCAGAAATTTGTAAATTATTTTCATACTTCAAATTGCGAGCTAAGTATTTTAGAATTTTAGCTTTTAAATTAGGATTTTCGAATTTTTTTTTTAAAGTTAGGTTTAAAAGTTAAGTTTCAAAATTGATTAAAAATAAATAATTTGAATAGAGCAAATAAATGTTTCACTAACTTACTCAAGGCAAAAACAAATATTTCAGACAACCTGAATACCAAGAACAAAAAAAATCAAAAACCTAATTTATTTATTGAGTTTTGCTTTCCGTTGTTTGAAGACTTCAAAGTAAAACGAATATGACGTTATTATTAAATTGGCTGAAGAAAAATCAAATATAGCCTACCCAGCAATATATTCAATAACATAACTTCTATTATATTCAGATTTAATATCATTTGAAAGTATTCAAATTTATATTGACTAGAAAAAATAAATCATGATTTCAGTAAAGTCAAACATGAGTGACAATAATTGCTTAAAAAAATCATAATAATTATATTGCTCATTATTTTATTAAGCATATTGTTAAAAGTTTTCGACATGTAATATTATATTTTGTCGTATCAACAAGAAAATGTTTGCGGGTTCATTAGTTGTTTGTTTATAAAAATTTTAAGTAGGTTTTAACATTACCATGTAGGCCTAAAAGTGTATTTCTGAATTTTTGCAAGGCTAAAATATTTCTAATTACCTTAATTAAAAAAGTAGTTTGAAAAGGGTTTGATATATTGCACATTATAAGTCACGCAAGATGTTTAAAAAAAAAAAGGTTCGGGATCGATTTTTCCGATCTTTATCTAACCACATGTCACATATTCCACGATGGTAGGCTACGTGTATCGGTAAACCCGCCCGTCTACCCAATAAAACAAATGTTTGCTATCTAATCTCTGTAGACGTGTATAAATTGGTGCGTGATGAGTGAAAAGCTGACAAGATCATTATGCAAACCAATTTAGAAATTTAAACAAAAATATTCATTTTAATGATTGCATTAAAGTGTAATTATTTTTAATTATGGTAATTTGACAATACTATTAGATTCAAATATTGAAGGCGGCAAATAAGATTGATTTTAACGGGTAAATCGGATTTTAGGGGACAATGGACAAGTAGACGGAAAACTATATTTTTACTACCGGTACTGTATTACTATATTTTTTTTATCACCGGTAATTAAAGTTAATTTATATTTTGTATATTATTATTTTTAAAATTCAATAACAACTATTTACAAATTATTTATTAATTAATAAACTGTATTTCATGTAAACACAGACGTAATCTGTAAGTGCAAATATTGTTTGTTTTCTTTGTAGAATATCTAGTGTAAGCTTGTTTGTTTAATTTTGTCTTTGGAAGGCAATAAAAGATTATACACGTACAAGTAATAACATTGTAATATAGACCGCCGGTATTGTATTCGGTAAATATTACCAGTTGACCATCCATTGGGATTTTATAAGCGAGTGTTTACTTATTTATTTAATTAAACTACTTGTACTAATGTTTTTTTAAAAAGTAACTTATCAAATATCAGTAAATCAACTTTAACATCAGCCAAAAATTAAAAATGGGATGCACTTGTGAACAAAACAACATTAAATTTTGTCAATAATTGTTTTATACTGGTACTGGTCGTTTAAATTTTTTGTTAATAATTTTAATCAAGGTGTAGTTGAGCTTTAAATTTGCGGTTGCGGTAAACCAATTGTCAATAAGCCTTGGGACCTGTGTATCGTATTTTATCGGTTTTTAATAATAACGGTACAGTATTTGCTTTTCCAAAAATATTATAATGTAGCCTATCTATAGCAGTTACTATAACAATTATATTTGAAAAACATTTCTAAAAATTAATAATAATTTTTTTTAACTAAGCGATAAAACAGATTTTCGAGAAAAATTATATAAAAAAAAAAATAATGATAATAATAATAATGCTGTATTTTTAAAAATGTTTTGACTTGCAAGCAGCAAATATTTTTACTCATAGTTCTACATTTTTTTAAAAAAATTTGTATCTAGTCGACCGAGTCAGTCAAACGCTTCAATAGACAAAAGGTCTAAGATAACCGTCGGAAAATTATTGATATACTGTATCTATCTTGAAGTTACAACGCAACAACTAATGACCTCCAGCATATAAAACATTTTATATTTATTTTGTTTGAAAATGTATCATTCTTATATTGGAAATGATGCAACCTAAGTACAGTACAAAATTGGTCGAAATTTTAAATTTACTTTCTGTTGTCGATAAAAATAACGAAAGTTAAACAAAAAAAAAAAATTGAATTATTATCTAATGTTACGGTATAATTCTACTGTAAATAAATCTCCCAGAGAGGAAATCATCTATTGTTTTTAATAATAAAAATCTCAAATGTAAACGCACAAAATATTGGTTTGAGAAAGAAGATGCAATAAGATTGGAATTTTTTAAATTTATGGTTTGCTGTAATGTTGTATGCGCACTGAATTCAAATGCATTACTTTATCCTATTTTTAATAAAAATGTATTTTTTCCGCGGAAGTCATGAAAAAAAAAAACTACTTCAGTCAATGACAATTTATCAAATATTGGCCCTGAAAATCTTTGATGCGTGAAAATAGCCTTGAGTCGGAATAATATTTTTCCCAATTTTTAATAAAATATACATGTATACTGTATAATGCTCAACTACAGTATCGATTTTTTTTAAATACAAATAAACTTCCAAAAATATACTGTATTATGAAAGCAAATTCGAAATTTCAGAAAGTTTCCATCAACTTAAAAGATTTTCTTTTAATTGAATTATTAACGAGGATTAAATTTACATTTTTACATTAGTATTATTAAAACATTTCACACTACAATAAAATCCACAGATTATATTTGCGAATTTGCGTACGGTATTTTCAATTATACTGTTGTCTACATCTATAGCATATTATTCTGAAAAGTTAATATTTGCATTTCTTAATTGCAAATCGATTTTTTTTGCTTCTTTCGTATCCAATAAGAAACAGCTGCTTCGTTGTTTACTAATTAGAGAAACACTTTATGAGATCGATTGCAATATAGTCTCAGGATTTTTAATTTGATTCAGTTAGCTCACTCATTCGGCAATTTCGCTTCATAGCGCCCAACCTTTCTTCGACATTTATATTTTTTTATCAATTTTATATTAATTATTTTTGCATGATTTATTTGTGCATGAACTATCGAGCGACTAATTTTTGTAGACTTTCTTAATGCTTACCAGTAACGTACGCACGTATTCCACTGGAAATGATTTTAAAATGCAATTTTTTTTTATAATGAATTCAATTACGTTATGCTAACTAACCTTAATATACAATAAAAATTTCACAGGTTTTATAGATTTTTGTAAAATGCTTTCAACACTTTTTTTTTCTTCTTTCTTATTTTTGTACAGGTAACCCTCGTGTAACGCGGAGGCTATATCAAAACGCGTTGTATGAAACTCGGATCTCCCTAAAACAGTAGAATTCCTTTTATAGGCAAAAACAAATTAAATTACATACTGCATTATTTTAACCGCCGAATGAAGTGATTAAAATCTGAAAGTTTCAAGACCGCGGGCAAGACAAGGGTAGATACAATATTATATACCGGTATACCATATCAATATACCGGTACTTTTATAATAATTGCGCGGAATATGCTTTTCAGTCAACCCTTTCCTCCGTTAAGCAAAGTATACAGTATAAATAATAACTTTAGACTCCTAAGTATAGGATCTACTGTATATTTACTACCTATAATTCATTTATATTGCTATTCGCCTACTATGAATGTTTTATCCTGTAGAAAATGATGAATATTTACTGAACTTTTTCTTTTTAAATATTTACTCAAGTTTTTTCGACAAGATTTCGGACAATCGAGTGTAATATACGGTAACTTACTGTATACAGTATGCTGTAACTTACATCAAAACTTCAGTAAATTATTTACAACAGTTACTATATAGTAACATGCCTTAACAGCATGCACGTTTTTCGTCATATTTACATCGTTTTAAGAATACTAAACTTTTGTACAGAGTATGTTTTTAAATTAAGTTTTCAATTTTTATTTTATTGACATGTATATAGAATATTTCTGTTTCATCGCGTTTCCGAGACTTTTTTTTTTTTACTCGATCTGAATCGATAAAATATTTGGATGAATAAATTTAATAGACGATTTTTCGTTAACTCTGCTATTTTCAAAGCATTTTGCGCCACCTCTTTAATTACATGTACCGGGCATGTAAGGCCTACTTTTCCGATTTTACTTTGGCCTGCCGAACTTAAAACAACCGGCCCTGAAAATTATTATACTGCAGCTCAACTCAAACTTAATGGAAGAAAAATCACTATTCTGTTTCTCTTCAGAGCCTATATAAATCCTCGAATGGATTGTCCTGCTTTTGATCTACAGTGTACACTGTGCGTGCAGTTGTTTGTTATTGATTTTTATTTTCAAAATGCAAAAGGAAACGAGTTTATTCTAATAAATATTTCTGAAATACTATAGCATTATTTGTTTCTACATGTGCATGCAAAGTACTATTACAAAATTTGGCAAACAAATAAATTGATGGACATGATCAAACATTCAGATAATCTTTTATATCAATAGTTTTTTTTTTATTTACATTAAGTTACCGGTATTATTATTTTTTTTAATGTCGGGATTTATACACGTAATTGTTTATAAAAACGTATAATAATTCCATTTTTATTATTTTTTTAGCTTGGATACTTGGATGGTGGGCGTGCAAAACTGTTCCGTATTTACAAGGAGTTTCTGTGAGTGCCTCGATCAACACGCTTGTGGCAATTTCTTTAGATAGGTAACTTTTTTGAATGATTAAAATTGAAAAAGAAAGTTTAATAAATATTTTTATGTTGGTTAAAGGTAACTGTTGCATAATGAGCTCAATGTTTGCTATCACGCTCAATTAAACGCATCCGGTTATTTTTTTTTAAAAATTTTTTTTAAAAAAACTTTGGATCTAAAAATAATGAATAAATACAGTAAAAATTCCACTGTCATTTTTCTATTTTTGACGAAAATTGACACGTCAAGTGTTATTTTTATGCAAAACTATAAAATTGACAGTTACTGTATATCGGTTAAAATTTAACGAGCGAAGAACACGGTGCTTTTCTTGTCACTGGGAATTAAAGTAAAGCTTTGTTGATAACTTTTTTTTTTTTTTTTTGGAAAAGAGATTTATGAAGAGCAAAAATTATGTGAGACGAGATTGTTAACATTTTACAAAATTAATGTGATCTCGCTAGAACAAGCGCCTTTTCAACAGAAAATTTAGCTAAAAGTTAGAACTTTTTTTTTTTTTTAAATACTCAAATGACTGTAATTTATAGAAAAAGGGATGAAAACATGACACTATCAGTAGTCATTCCAAACATCCGTAAACCTACGCTTTTTTATTGGGATTTGAATTTGTTTTACGACGTGATTTTTTTTTCCCCCAGCCTCAATAGTTTAGTAAATATTCAGCGCAAAACTTTGCTAGTAGTTCTATGAGTCATTAATTTTCGATCACAGTACATGTATATAATATATATATTTTTTTAAAGCTTTTTATGTTCGTTCCAAGCTGATAGGCGCGAGCTTGTCTGCAGGACATTTATTTATTCACTGTAGCGTTCGCCCACTTTTGTTTATTATCAAAGTCAAGAAAGGAAGAATTCTTAGCAATTCTGTTAGTTATCGTTTGATTGATTACCCAAGTGACTTGAAATACTCGATACTTTTTTCTTTCTACTTCTTCCTTTCTACTTTCCATTCAAAGGAAAGCTTTAATGAATTAGATATAGGCTTACCCTATGGCCAGACAAACCGGTCGAGTTTGAGATGGGAGTTGAGCGATGGGAATTGCGCGAGGAAGATTCACTGTAGGAGCCCTTATAAAGAGAAATATAAATACACTACATTATACTTTAGGTCAACATCTTTTGAAGAAAAAAAAAAGATTTGTTATGAATAATGATTGATGATAAACGTTTTAATTATTTATTTTAAATACGCGTCGCGGCATTATGGCATAATAAACTTTGTAATTATTACCAAGGTCCAAATCAATGCTTGCATTTTCAAAGTACATGTACAGTAGATGGCAGATGCATAAGGAAGAGACTCACGAGAGGCGACCCATCACCCCTACTCATAGCAATAGTTTTGAAACCTTAGATAAATATTTGACTGCGTTTATTTGGTCGGTCACAACTTAGAAATCTTTCATGTGAATTTTCAATTGAAATAAAAAAACTAAAATCTGAAAAGTAGTAAAGTTTTGAGCCTCTTTGAAAAGACCTTTTGACTTATTAACTCTTAAAGTTTCGCCTTTTTTTAACCATGGTCCATAGACAACATTTCCAAAATAATTGAGGCCGACCAAATGTCGGCTTACATGGTTCCAATTTTAGGGTTCCAAAACTATTATTTCGAGTAAGGGAGAAGTTTCCTTTGGTGATTAGCATTCATTGGCATCTGCTCTTAAGATGCAAAATATTTATTTGGACTTTTTAATCTTTGTAAAAAATAAAACGTTTTATTAAAATGGTCGTATTGTTTTTATGCCACATTGTACTGTAAATAATGCAATAATGGATTTAAATAATGAATTAGCTAAAAGAGAACGTTTGACTAAACTTGCATTATTTAATAAACTTTATTTGCATAAATTTTCAAGTGTGGCAGTTGTCAAAAGCTTACAAATTTTTTTCATAATCGTGTTAATTATTTATTTTTTAAACTAGGTTTCTTGCAATTTGTCATCCTTTGAAATGGCAGATTACCACAAGAATTTGCCGCTATATTATACTCATCATCTGGATATTTTCATTCACTATAACCTTGCCGTGGGCGCTCTATTTTACGCTCACTCCTATGGATTCTCCGGATAATTTATTAAATAATCCCAACCGACAGATGTGTCACGAAGTATGGCCGGATGAAAAAATGAATGTTATTTTCTTTTTGGTAGCCCACATGTTAATCGATTATTTATTACCTCTGGTAATCATCACGGTGTGCTACATTCTAATTTGGGTCAGAGTGAGGAATCGCCGCCTCCCGGGGGAAACCAAAGATCAATGTACGGATCTGATGATACACCGATCGAAAATCAAAGTTATTAAGATGTTGATGGCGGTGGTCATTATGTTTGCTTTGTCGTGGTTACCTTTATACTCGATAATTGCTCGGTTAAAGATTCAAGAGCCAATGGTTCAAGATTCGTTGGAAGAAGCGTTCGTGGTGCTTGCCATTCCTGTCGCTCAATGGCTGGGAGCCTCCAACAGCTGTGTTAATCCGATACTGTATGCTTTTTTTAACAAAAAATTTCGAGCCGGATTTAAATCACTTTTAACGGGGAACAAATGCTGCACGCCTCTTCGAAATGATTTCGCATTGACGAAAACAGGTACATTGTGTTCAACGGCCACCATTCGTTCCAACGGCAATTGCACATCCAACGTTTTAAAATCGTCTTATGATAAACGTCATACCGTACTCGATCGACACGATTCCACTCGCACTACTTATAGTACCGCTGTATAAAATACCGCCGTGTATAATACGAGTATTGTACCGATATAGTGATACATTTTTTTTTAAGTGTAATTACGGCTCATATGATGCCAAAATAGATAAATTTTAATTGAAGCTATAATTTATTTAGAAAAAAAAGTTAAGGTTATTTTTCAGTCGGGTTTTATATTCTTGTTTTAACATTATTGAACTTTTTTAATTTCTTTTTTCCTTTTTTAATTTTATTTATTTTGCATACCGGTATTAATTATTTATTTTTTTATATCAGATCAACGTCCTTACAAGACTACAAGTGCATCATTTTTATAATTTCAAGCTACACAAATTTTTTTTAAAAAAAATCTACAGTACTGTATATTAAAAAAAAGCTTTAATTTCCAATTTTAATTAGGCCTACATAAACCTAAATTTCAGAAAGTAGTGTTTACTTTTAAACATATTTACATCATTATGTTTTACGATTATGTTACACGGAAAAAACTTATGTCTGCATGATAAAAAAATTGCCACATTTTTGATATAAAAAAAGAAAGAATGAAAGGAAAAGTATGTCATCGCTTTTATCATCATCTGGTCATTGAACCAAAATGTTAAATTGATGATTGAGACTGAATTTTTTTTTTGTTGTTATAATATTAATAAAAATGTAAGCTTTTGTCGTAGATTCGTGTTATACTCTATCTTGTGGCTGTGACTATTGGTAAAGTTAACCACATGGTTTAATGTTTGTTTAGTCCATAATTATTATTACTTGAGATTTTTTTTTTAAATATAATATATATATAATATATAAATATATTTATTTTGTATACTGTATATAAGCTATTATGTTATACCGGTATTGTATTTTTACATTGTTTTGCTTGTAGGTAGAAAGGTAGATGAAAATAGCCATGGCCAAAGTACATTGCAACTGCTCAAACATTTACAATCCCAAATTTGTCAAAGTTAATTTTTCTTGTAAGAAAGATTAATGTTTTATTATTTTTTTTTAAACATTATTAAATGTAATCCTAATAATACCTTAGTAACAAATAGGGTAAAATTTAAAATGCCGGGCCCTGTAATCCAGTAACTACCAACGCATTTTGTAATTTTGCAAAATTATTAAACCCCATTGTCTTTCAATGTTAAACGTAGGCTTAGATTTATTTGTGTTAAATAAATATAGTAATACCTACAACGTAGTAATTTTTTAATGAAGTCCAGCTGACATTATGACAGACAATAAATAAATGAAAACAATTAAATAAACCAATATCGGACATTTTGCTTAATTGGGAATAAGAAGATGTCAGAACCTACCAAGTTTGTTATCAGGGCCGTGCTAAGGGGGGGGCGAAGGGGGCGCAGGCCCCGGGCGCCAACATTTAGGGGCGCTGAATTCGCAAA
>JAQGAZ010003054.1:0-13595 GCA_034692225.1 Polydesmus complanatus
GAGCAGCGCAGTTGGGAGGGCAGGGAGGAGCAGAAGGGCCGCCGCACCCATCCCTCCTCGCTTCCGGTGGAGAAGGACTGGCGGTAGGAAGGAACGGCTTTTCCGGTTGAGGTGGTGGGTTGGGGAAAAGGCACTTCCAGCTGAGCGGTCGATTTTTTAGTGATGGCCCTGGGTTGAGGTTGGGGCTTAGCTTGGAACTGGCTGAGGACTGCGTTTCTGGGCTGGGGCCTGGTCACGGCCCTTTCGAATGCCTCCCTCGCCCGTTCATGGACTGCTTCCGGTTGCTGAAAAAAAAAAATGAGAATTAAAAAAATCGTTCACTAAACTCTAAAATCTAATTAGGCACTAACTAAAAATTATCCACTAAACTCCAATTATTTGAAAATTAATTATAAAACTAAGAATCGAATACTAAACAAAACAAAAAAAAATTATCCACTACAAAAAAAAAAAAAATAAAAATAAATCACTAAAAAAAAATTGTTCACTAAAAAATAATCCACTAAACCAAAAAAAAAATCCCGCTAGCCTACTAAAAAAAATTATTTACTAAACTAGCCTATATTATTTAAGTGACTTGTTCTTACCGCGGTGTTGTTGCGTCGGGTCTCGTTGTCGCTGGGACCGTGGTCGGTGTAAGGGCCGAAGTCGAAAAGGGCCAATTCGCAGTTCCACAATGTCATGTTGATCGGTGAAAGATGATAAGCGATCGAAACGAACCTTTTTTTTAGCTCAAAAGCAGCGAAAAACATGTGAGTTATGGCGGGAGAGTGGAGAGGGAGAGGCCTTATATAGGGCATGCAGGAGGAGAGGTGAATGGGGATTGGCCCATTCACTTGCGGAGGTGGGTAGAAGTTAAGGTCCTTTTTGTTATCATTGGGTCTTTTTTTTTTTTGTTTGTAAAAAGAATATTGCGAAAGAAAAACAACGCAATTCACATTCCTCTAAATTTCGTTATACCGACGTTTCACCTTTTCCCTTTTGTTCTTAATTCTAGGTCACCGTGAACAGTGTGCTACAATAAATGATATATACGGAGTATTAGTTTAAATTTCTTCACTTCCGGTTTCTTTAAAATGAAATATAAAACTTTTTTGTAATGTGATTAAATGAGCGGCGAGTTTTTAGTGCGTGTAGTTTAGTGATCAAATTTTTAGTTTTTAGTGATCGATTTAGAGTTTAGTGATCGGAAAAATAGTTTAGTGACCGATTTTAAGAGTAACTTTTTAGTGTTTGTTTTTAGAGTTTAGTGATCGATTGTAGATCAATTTTAGTGATTAATTTTAGGAGCTTAGTGTTTTTTTTTTTAAAGGGCAAAAGGTAAAGGACTTTTTTATACTTAGGGCCTTAAAAGGTCACGTTGGGGAGAGAAGTAAAAGGGCTTTTTTACAAAGCTTTCTAAAAAAGCCACTCTTAGGGCTTTTTTTATTTTTGGTGGAAAAACAAATAATAAACAGCGTTTAATATAAAAAAATTCTATTTACGCGAGTTTTTAACTGATTAAAACTTGATTTGCGCGAACGTTTTCTTCGTAAAATTTCTATTACGCTAGTTTAAAACTCTTTATTTGCGCGAGCGTTTGTTCGCTTAATCTTCATTTACGCGAGTGAACAAATTCGTTTTTTAAGCTTCATTTAAAACGCGTTAAAAACTCAGTTAGCGCGATTTACTATTTTCGAGTGATTTCACCGTAAAAAGTCTTTAATAAAGTACTTGAAACGACTCGACGATTAAGTACTTTGGAATAAAATCTCGGTTCAAAATTGAGTAAACATAAGAAACCCCGATTTTACGTTTTTTTAAATTTATTTATTTTTTTAAATAATGGTCAAATTTAAAATAAAGTTTACTTCCGGCTGTTCAAATAGAATTTATGCCTCGCAAACTCGGCGCTTGCATTTTGTAAATTTAAAAAAATCGAATTTGCGAGGTTTACTAATAATTATTGCTTTCATATCTCTAAAAATAAAACTTAAAAAAAAAAATATTTTTTTGAAACGTGGAATCGGGGTTTTTGTTCCGCACTGCTTGCTCGAAGGGGGTCAAAAGGTGAAACTGTTCCTTTTTAGAGCAAATAAATTAGTTATTATTTTTTTTTTTTTAATTTTTTTAAATTTTTTTTTAATTTTTTTTTTTTTTTTTGTTAATTTATTAATTAAATTTGGGCTGTCGTTTAGGCTAATAATAATCATTCACTAAAAATAAACCTAAAAAAAAAAAAAAAAATTTAGCTGAAATTTATTTTGAACAAAATTAATTAAAGTTTAGGACTCGACGTATTCGACTAAAACGTAGAATCTGGGTTTTCAAAACTCCAATTTATTTAACCGGAAAATTGATTTTAAAAACGCAAAATCGGGGTTTTTTTTTTAATAGTCGGACATAGTTTTGTGTTTAAAGGACTATTCGCTTTTTTTTAGTGCTCCATACACGTGGTTAATTTTTCTTAAAAAAAAATACTCAAATAAAATTTTTTTTTTTTTTTTTTGGCGCCAAAAGTGAGAGAGAGGGGAAAAGAGCGGGAAATATATTATTAGATTTTCAATAGAGTGTAAAATGAAATTGTATTCGAAATTGAACAGCATTTCTCTACTTTTTATGTCCGTAGGGAACGTAGGGCGAGGGACTTTATGTCCGGGAATAACATTGCCAACAACCAGGGTCAAGGTCACTCTACAATAGTAATAATTATAATTAGGAATATCCCTGCTAGTATATTTAGCCTACCTCGCGAGTTCGATTTTTTTTTTTTTTTTTTTTTTTGCGCAAAGTGAATTTTATAGGCGCAAAACGAGGCTTCAACTTAAAGAAATTCGAAAAAATCAACAAATTCAATTAAAATAATAGAAAATTTATTTGAAAAACGACAAAAAAGTTTGAAAAAAAAAAATACAATAGAAAAAGAAAATTATAAAATGGCCCATTTGATTATGGGCCAAGGACCGTTGATGGGGATTTCAACCATTGGGCGTATTTTGCTCGTAGGCCCATGCACTTCTAGCTCTACGGGTTCGGGCCTTAATTACTTCACTTCCGGTTGCTCTTCTTCTCGTGGTTCTCGGAAGTAAGGGAGTTGTTCGGCCTGGTCTCGCTCGTTGGCCCGGAAGTAGTTAAATAGCCTCCAGTCCATTTCTTCCTCCTCATCGAAGGAAAGACGGCCTCTTCCGGTTTCGGGGCAAGAGAGGTCCACTTCCGGGACGCACAGCTCGTAAGGTCCCAAGTGAATGGGAAGGGTGGGGTAAGTCTCGGTTGATGGGGGCACTTGCTGCTGCGCGGTGGAATTCGACCTGGCTACGGCCCTTTCGAACGTCGGGACCTCCTTCGTAATAAAAAAAAAAAAAAAAAACATTAGTAGAAACTGAACTAAAAAAAAAACCCTTCAAAAAAAAAGTGTTTACCTTGAGGAGCGCGGCTAGATAGGGGAAACGGACTACTTCCGGTGTGGGTTTGGCTCGGCGGTCGCAGCCACCGAAGTAACCCAGGTCCAAAGCGTAGGGGAACATTTTAGATAGTAGGACGTTAAACGTAGTGGAAAATGGCAACTTTACTCGGTGAGAGTTTTGGCTGAGAATGAGATAGTGGAAAGGGCACAGGGAGAGGGAAGTACAGGTCGTGGTCCATGCTGATTGGTCGATTCACGAGTCACCTTCTTTTAAGGGCCCTTTAGTAACCGCCGTTTTAAAAGGTCCTTTACCTTTTGGTCTTTTTTTAATTAAAAATTGAGGGGAAACGGGGATTGATTTTATTTTTGGAATTTTAATTGTTTAAAAGTGGAAAAAGTAAAAATCATTGTTTTTTTCCTATTGCAACACACTGCTTTCATTTCTTCTTTAAAGAAACAATTATTTCACCTTTTGACCTCTTAAAGCAGGCAGTGTAGGAGAAAACCCCGATTCCACGTTTCGAGGAAATTGTTTTTTTTGGGTGAGATACATTGTAATCGTTTAACGCTATTCAAATGGCCGGTCGTTTTTTTGCGATGGTATTCGATTAGCGCTCTACTCGCGTTAATGGCGTTTTCATATTAGGCACTCGTTTAGCGCTATTTAACTACATTGGTAGCCTAGTGTATTTGTTTAGCGTTGTTTCGTTAGTAGTTTACGCTTAGTCAAATAATAGTACTCGTTTAGCGCTATTCATATTTAGTGGTATTCGTTTAGCGCTATTCACTTATTGGTATTCGTTTAGCGCTATTTACGTAGAGGTATTCGTTTAGCGCTATTCACTTAGTGGTATTCATTTAACGCTCTTTAACTATTGATAGTCTAGTGTATTTGTTTAGCGTTGTTCCGTTATTAGTTTTCCCTTAGTCAAATAACAGTATTCGTTTAGCGCTATTCTAATATTCACTTGTGTTCTAAACACTAGCGTAAATCGAAGGCACTAATTAATTATTTATTTATTTTGATATTTTATTTTTATTTATTTAATTATTGTTTTTTAAATTTTTTTTTTTTACTATACAATAAATAAACAAAATAAAAAGCCCTTTAGAAAAGGCTTATGTGGTGCCCTATGACGTAGGGAAAAAGCTATAGTAAAAATCACCTGTTACTATAGATTACTGTTACCGTGTGAAGAGCGCTCTTCATTTGAATGCTCCGCTACGGGGGGGTTGAGTGTGTGAACGCCGCCTGCCTCTATCTCTACGTATACCACGTTCCCTCCTTATGCATTGCGGAATAGGTAGGGTGCGTTCACACAGTCAGCCCATCAGATGGAGGAAAGGAATGAGTAGTGTGAAAGTAGTTGTGTAGGTCAATGGCGCAGGTAGAGAGTGAGAATGGGGAAAGTAGGTCGAGGGGAACGCCCTCTGGCGGATCTATTTAACCTTAAAATACACTGCACAGGTTGTCGTGACGTCAGCCACGGTCAATGACCTTTCCCGTCTCTTCCGTTGCTCCTCCACCTGCCTGCTACTGCTGCTTATGACGTCACCATTCACGTGCCGACTTTTTCTTTTCTCGGTCGCTATCTTCATTCTTTTTCATTTTTTTTTTTTTAACCGTTTAGTGATCGATTTTAAAAGTTTAGTGATTGATTTTTATCAATTAGTGGCCGAATGTATAGTTTAGTGGTTGGATTATGACTTTATGGATCCATTTTTAAAGTTTAGTGGTCAGATTTAGAGTTCGATTTTAGAGTTTAGTGATTGATTTTGATACATTAGTGATCGAACTTTAGCAATTAGTGATCGAACTTTAGCAATTAGTGATCGAAACTAGAGTTTAGTGATGGAAATTTAACGTTTAGGGATCAAATTTCAAAGTTTAGTGATCATTGTTATGAGTTTAGTGATCAATTTTTAGCGTTCATTAATCGATGTTTACCAAGTTATAGAGTTTAACGTTCGATTTACAGAGGTTAGTCCGATTAAATAAGAGCAACAACACGTACAATAAATAATTATAATGACTTTATTTTCCTCACTTCCGGTTCTTTTACAATGAAATATAAAAGTATAAAATGGTGTTTAATATTTATGGTAATGCGATGAGCGGCGACAATTGGTCCACGAGGAGTGAGCGGAAGGTGGGGTGGAGGGAGAGGAGGCCAAAGGTCAAGAGCACTCCGCAAGCCATTCCTTTAGCGAAGGCAGTCCACTTCCGGTCTCCATTAGTATAGTGGTGGTAGTGGTTGTGCACAGCCACGTTGTTGATCCGCTGACCCAGATCACGACCCACTTCGTAACTCGTTCGCTCTTCCGCTCTGCAACGACAAAACAAACAAACACAGGTCAAATTATTGTTACATTGTACTGTATAGGTAAATAAGGTCAAAGGAGAGAGAGACACGTGTTTAGAGTTAAGAGTTTAAAAAACAGCCACTAGGTGGCTGCATTTTTATAAAAATTAAATTTTTTTTTTTATTATTTTTTTTTAGAATTATTTTGATTTTTTTGAATTTTTTATTATTTTGTAGTCTTTTTAATTTTTAATATTTTTTTAAGTAATTTTTTTCATTTTTGTTTTTTTAGAATTTTTTTATTTTTTCGGTTATTTTTTTAGTCTTTTTTTAATTCTTTAATTTTTTTTTTTCTTAAATAATTTTTTTCCTCTTTTTTTAAATAATTTTTTTCTTTTTTTTTTAAATAATTTTTTTCATTTTTTTTTAAATTTTTTTTTTAAATAATTTTTTTCATTTTTGTTTTTTTAGAATTTTTTTTTTTTTCGGTTATTTTTTTAGTCTTTTTTTAATTCTTTAATTTTTTTTTTTTCTTAAATAATTTTTTTCATTTTTTTTTAAATAATTTTATTCTTTTTTTTTTTAAATAATTTTTTTCATTTTAGTTTTTCTAGAATTTTTTTTTTTTTGCTTTTTTAAAGAATTTTTTTATTTATTTGTTTTTTTATCGAGTGTTTTTGAGAGAGAGAGAGAGAGAGAGAGAGAGAGAGAGTGGTGACGTCATCGATCGATAACCTCTCCTCCTTCGCGCATGCGCCGATTTTTTTTCTCTCTATATAAAAATCAACGCTAACGGGTGTCGGCCGCCATCTTGCCACGTCAGCGCCTTTTTTCCCCACAACTCAAAAATCAAAATTTTAATTAATTTAATTAAACTACTTAAGTTCTGTTATTAGAGTGTTAATTGACTTACGAGGGCGTGACGGGAACCGCCATTGTTTTCCTTCCTTTCGAGCGCAGGGATTAGATTGAGACGTTGCCTGCGGGAGAGTGTAATCTCATGTGCGCTTCTTTTACTTCTTTCGTTGTTTACGCTGGTGAGATAGTGGGCGGGGCTTAGCGAGGTATCTGACCTTAAGGCGATTCATACGTCACGTTAAGCGAACGGTGAAAGTGTTGCGTTGCGAGGTGAATGACACGCGTGGGCAGACGAAGAAAGCCTCTCGCCGTATCTAGGTCAATGTTATACTCGAGCGCAAGTGCCATCTAGCGGCGAGCCAAGATAAACAAACGCCAGATTTAAAGAAAAGACTTACTTTATAAACGGCACCTGCCATAGACGCAATGTTAAAGCCGTCTCTTCTTATACGCCAGGGTATAGGCAGGGGGCGTTCACGAGGTAAGTTTTCGCTTTGAATACTACTTACCTTTGGATCGCTGCTTACCATTGCCATCGCGTATAACGCGCTCTTCTCTTCAACGTGTGTAGTATAGGAAAGCGATGTTCAAAAAGTAAGTAAAATACGAAATAGCGAATTAAAAACTCAATCGCCAGCGGCACATACCTAGTGACGTCATCTCTCTCTTTATCACTCGGACATCAGATTAATTTTAATTAAAATAGCTACTTACGAGAATGTGATAGGAACCGCCATCTTCCGTGTATTGCCTGCTATTGCGTCACTGTTGCTCTCGCTCTCTCTCTCTGCGTGTGTTGTATGGCTCTTCCCGTCTCCTTTTATACCCTTCTCCCAATGACGTCACCAGGTGTTTTACTTTCTCCCTTTCGTTTAGAAACGTTTGTCTGTTTAGAACGTCACTCTCACTACTAAGTAAGCCTACAGTTGTATTATTTTAGTCACCCGAGGCGGATCAGGGTGCACTAAATAAAGGGACAGTGTCACAGTTAACGGTGTGAAGTTTAGAAGCGCCATTTACGATGGAGAGGTGTGCGGTTTTGATGACGTCATGGCGTTTTACGAGCACTTGATTTTGCTCGTTGTTGTTGCTGTTGTTGGAGGAAGGCGGGTAGAGTGGTTGGGGTGGAAGGGGAGTTAATGCGCATGCGTCAACGTCGTAAACAATATTTTCTCATTGAATCTTTTCTTTCTTTCTTTCTCTTTTTTTTTTGTTTTTTTGTTTTATTTATTTATTTTTTGTTTGTTTAATGACAATTTATTTTTTAATTTTTAGTTTTTTAGTTTTTAATTTTTTAGTTTTTAATTTTTTAGTTTTTAATTTTTTAGTTTTTAATTTTTTAGTTTTTAATTTTTTTATTTTTTTTTTAATTTACCGGTATTAATTTTTTTTATTTATTTATTTTTTTTTTTTAAATTTTTTTCTTTTTTTGGAATATTTATTTATTTATTTATATATATTTTTTCTCTGTGGCAACAAACCGCCGTCACTATTGATAGTGGGTTAGGGTTGCACACATTATTAGATTTCATTTATTTTTTTGATTTTTCCTTATCTCAATGAGAAGAAACCGTATTTTAATTTTTATGATCTGGGAAATTGAGTTACAGCACAGCGTGTGGTATGCGGCGATCATCGTCATTTTGTTTCTTCGCTGTCACCAAAGGCCAGGCATGTCAAACGTAACGGTTCGTCTATAAACTACAGTTTTATTGGTGGCGAAAAAATTTTAAATTACATATTACTAATTAACTTTTAATTTTATCGAACATAAAAATTTTACTTTTGAATATTAATAATTTTTTTGTGATTTTTTTTTTTTTTTCAGTTTCCGGTCACTTTTTTTTTTTTTTTTTGCTGGCGTCACATGGAAGTGGAATCTTCGCCCCGGAAGTCTACGAGAAAACTAATGCGTTCGCAGGAAGTGAACGTCCCTCGTACAACGCGGTAAGTCCAATATTTTCGTATTTATTTTGATTTCTACGTCCCTCGATTTACGCGGAAGAATTTTCTCTCCTATTTCTTATTTGTTTATTGATTGATTTGATTTATTGATCGAGCGTAATTTAAATGGTTAACAACAATATTGACGCGTGAGGTTTCGTATAAGTGTATTGACAACAAAACGAGTGATAAGTGTTTGTTAGAGATAAGGCTTAAGTGGTTTTTTTAAGGGGCGGATTTGCTTTCTCTTCTATCTCCATAGGAGGGGAAATGTGGAGTGCCTTAAAAATATTTGTTTTTTCAAAAAAAAAAAGTTTCCTACCAACTTGCCAAATGATCGACACACGCATCGAGCAAAAACATAAGAGCATAATTATTTAAGAATGAAGAGCTGTCCGTTGATTTATTTTTGGTTAATTAGCGACCACGCGTCCCTCTCCTTGATCACCACGCGTGCTTGCTCCATTTCCAGCTTCCCCCGTCTTCTGCTCCACTTTTTTAATTACTTTGTTTTTTCTGCGTATTGAATTATATTATTTGGAAATAATTTTACGATCGTATAACTTTTTAAATGTAGGCCTATATACGCCGCCACTAGGCCCGTTAATACACCCAACAAGATTGCATTAAAAAAATCCTTCTAAAAAAAATCAATAATTAATAAAATCAATAAAAATTTTAATCTCTTGTGTGGGGGGGGGGGGGAGTGTTACTTTTAATTTTGATTTTCCATAATAATTATTGCGATCGAAATCGGCCGCCATAAGTTTTAAAAATAAGCCATTTATTCTTCCGGCGTGATAATATCTCTCTTCCGCACTAAAAAAATAAAAATAAAAATTAATTAACGCGCGAGTCATTTAATCAGAGAAAACTATTTATAGCGCATGCGCAAACTAAATTAAAAACCAGTATGAACCTACTGTATGCTGAAACATGTAATAAAAAAAAAAAAAATCGGATATAAAAAAAGAAAATTCGAAAATAAAAAAAGAAAATTTAAATTATATAAAAAAAAAATCGAAAAAATTTATAAATAAAATCGAAAATAAAAAAAGAAAAATCGAAAATATATAAAATAAAATCGAAAAAAAAAAGAAAATTTAATTTATATAAAAAAAAATCGCAAAATAAAAAAAAAATTCAAAAAATAAAAAAAAAAAATTCGAAAATATATAAAATAAAACCGAAAATAAAAAAAAATTGTAAATTAAAAAAAAAAAAATTGAAAATATTATTATAAAATAAAATCGAAAAAAAAAAAATTGTAAATTAAAAAAAAAAAATTGAAAATACAGTATATAAAATAAAATCGAAAAAAAAAAAAATTGTAAATTAAAAAAAAAAAGAAATTGAAAATATATAAAATAAAATCAAAAAAAAAAAAATTGTAAATAAAAAAAAAATTTGAAAATTTATAAAATAAAATCGAAAAAAAAAAAAAAATCGAAAATTTATAAAATAAAATCGAAAAAAAAAAAAAAAAAAATAGGAAAAAAAAAAAAATAATAAATAATGTAAATAAATAATAAAAAATAAAATACAGGACATAACAAAATTTAATTAAAACATGCTCATTAAAAAAAGTATAATCAGAATTGAGAAAGTCATCGGTTTTGTTGAAACATCTCTTATAAGAATATGAATGTAAAATTAAATGTATAGGCTACTTCTTACATGATATCGGCTTGAAACATCTTTGAGGTTGGAAGAAATTATTTGTAGAATAACACTTAACCGAATTTTCAGATTCCACAGACAGATGTAATAATGTTTGCAATTAGAGAGAGTGATGAACACGCTACGAGTGAGAGAAACGATGGAGAGAGAGTGAAGAGTGCTTTCAGTTTGCATCTCTATTTATATGGTTTTGTTGTGCTCATTTTGATTTACCCTTTGTTCTGATTTCATCAGTCGATTCTGTGAAGAGGTCAAGTTTATTTTGACCTCTACTTGTTTTCAAGTTTTGGTTTCTTTTGACAGTTATTAATTGAGTTGATATTGAAATGAGACGAACTGTCCCAACTTGAATGAGATCGATTTTTCTGAGGGATTGATTTACGATTATTTGAGTTGACAATTATTATTATTATTATTGCGGCTTTTCATTTTAAAGAGATTTATTTTTATAGTTAATACAGTATGTGTCGAAAATTATTTGTGTGTTAAAATGTTGTTTTTTTTTTTTATTTTGTTGGGATAATAAGGTTTTGCAGGTGTAACAGTAGGCCTACATTGTGGAGAGATGCAAAGCGAATACTAGTCTTTTTTTAAGAGATGCAAAGCGAAAACGAACTTTATTTGAAATATGCAAAGCGAATACTAGTTTTTTTAAGAGATGCAAAGCGAGAACAAACTTTGTTTGAAAGTTTCAAAGCGAATACTAGTTTTTTTTTAACAGATGCAAAGCGAATACTAGCTTTTTTTTTTTAAAGCAAAGGCGAGAACGAACTTTATTTGAGAGATGCAAAGCGAATTCTAGTTTTTTTTTAAAGAGATGCAAAGCGAGAACGAATTTTATTTGAAAGATGCAAAACGAGAATTAACATTTTCTAAGTGATGCAAAGCGAAAACTACTGTAGTCTTTTTTTTAAGCGTCGAAAAACAAGAACCAAGTTTTAGTTAAGTGATGCAAAGCGAGTGCTAGAATTATTTAAGAGATTCAAAGCGAATACTAAGTTTTTTTAATAGATGCAAAGCGAATAAAAGTTTTTTTTAAGAGATTCAAAACGAATACTAGTCTTTTTTTTAAGAGATGCAAAGCGAGAACAAACTTTATTTGAAAGATGCAAAGCGAATACTAATCTTTTTTAAGAGATGCAAAGCGAGAACAAACTTTATTTGAAAGATGCAAAGCGAATACTAGTCTTTTTTAAGAGATGCAAAGCGAATACTAGTCTTTTTTTAAGAGATGCAAAGCGAATACTAGTCTTTTTTTAAGAGATGCAAAGCGAATACTAGTCTTTTTTTAAAGATGCAAAGCGAATACTAGTCTTTTTTAAGAGATGCAAAGCGAATACTAGTCTTTTTTAAAGAGATGCAAAGCGAAAAGTAATCTTTTTTTAAGCGACGTAAAACAAGAACTAAGTCTCAGTTAAGTGATGCAAAGCGAGTACTAGAATTATTTATGCGATGCAAAGCGAGAACTAGCGTTTTCTAAGAGTTCTAAAGCGGAAAGTGACTTTGTATAAGAGATGCAAAGCGAGCTTTGGTTCGTATTTAAGAGATGCAAAGCGGGAAGTAACTTTATGGAAGAGACGCAAAGCGAGAACCGAGCCTTATTTAAGAGATGCAAAAGCATAATAATAGTTGATATCAATTGTTTGATCGATGTGTTTGACTAAGCACGTGGTCGAGTGAAAAGAGAGAGAGAGAGGGAGGGGAACACTACACGTGTTTATTCCACTACTGTACACAGTGAGTGTATGGAATGTGTTGAAACTCTCTCACCTCCTTCACTCGCTCACACATGAAATAAAGTTCAAAGGTTAGAGAGAGAGCTGATAAACACTAAGCGGGATACGGATCAATTTCAACGATGATAAAGGAAGCTTAACGCTGAGCGACGAAAGAATTCTGCTTCTCACATTTCAAACATTTGTTTACACTTTGCTGACAGTTGAATCGAATGACGTCATCTTAGGGGCTTTACCCCCCCATCTCGCGTCATTGAAGGAATAGAGACTATTTTTAATATTAATTTGGAAGAAAAAGTTTTAACTTATTATTTTGAGAGATTTTTATTAAAATAATTAAAATAATTTTAATGTAAATGACGTCACCAAGTGAAAAAATTATAATTATTTAGTAATGCATTATGCTAGTGAACACGATTAAATTTAATGCATTGTAGCAAACGAACGCATTTATGGAAAAAAAAATTTAATTAATTACGGCTAACGAACAGACCTAATGATTAAAAAAAAAAAAAAAATTTGCATCCGCCGTTGATTATGTAGGGCGAAGGAATCACAATTATTGCGCCGGAAGTAGACCTAAAAATTAATAACAAGAATCGTTTTCTCTAGGTGCCCCAATATGGGTCTCCTCCACAAACTCCTCTATAAAATGCTCAGTCTGCCAAAAGGCGACACATAATTATTATACTTTAAGGCCTACCAACTGCCCAAAAGGCCGACTCGTCCGTCATAAATCATAATAAATTTCTATACATACATTTTAGAAGAGTTTCTCCGAGAAAAGATGCTTTCCGCTCGCTTTTGGGGACTCGGCTGAAGTTTTGGGCGACAAAACCTTCTTTTTTGCATTCGATTTCTGAGCAATTGAGAGAGTGCTGCAGAAATGACGTCAGGTTACGTGTTGTAGGGGGGGGGGGGGGGGGGAAAGACGGTTTCTTAGAATCTCGTCAGTTGGGGGGTGGTATTTTTGAATGGATCGCTCTCCCCATCCATTCTCTTTTTTGAGCGGGGTATTGGTGGTGACCTTTTCATCTTGACCCAGGCTCAGTTTGGCCTTGCATTCCGATTGCTTGTTAACGGTTCTGAATAGCATTGTTTTTGATGGGGATATACAGTACAGCACACGCAAACCTATTTTTAAACTATCCTATAGAGTTTAAAGAGATTCAAAGCGAGAACTACTGGGACTACCCCTAATTCGAAAGATGCGAAGCGAGAGCTAACTTTATTTAACAGATGCAAAGCGAAACTTGATCTTTATTTTTAAGAGAGATTTAAAGCGATTTTAAGGCAGATCAGGGTGCACTAAATAAAAGGACAGTTAACGGTGTGAAGTTTAGAAACGCCATTTACGATTGAGAGGTCTGCGGTTTTGATGACGTCATGGCGTTTTACGAGCACTTGATTTTGCTCGTTGTTGTTGCTGTTGTTGGAGGAAGGCGGGTAGAGTGGTTGGGGTGGAAGGGGAGTTAATGCGCATGCGTCAACGTCGTAAACAATATTTTCTCATTGAATCTTTTCTTTCTTTCTTTCTCTTTTTTTTTTGTTTTTTTGTTTTATTTATTTATTTTTTGTTTGTTTAATGACAATTTATTTTTTAATTTTTAGTTTTTTAGTTTTTAATTTTTTAGTTTTTAATTTTTTAGTTTTTAATTTTTTAGTTTTTAATTTTTTAGTTTTTAATTTTTT
>JAQGAZ010003055.1:0-13573 GCA_034692225.1 Polydesmus complanatus
TCAATAAATATAAAAAAAAAACTTAAAATTCAAAAAATGACATTTTTCATAAGTGAAATTTTCCAAGCTAAATTTTTGGTGGAATATTAATTTTTTTTTTTAAAAAAAATAAATAAATTATTTTTTAGTAGATATTTATGTTTAGTTCATGTTTTAAAATTATTTTTTTCCGTTTAAAATTATAAAAGTTTGAATGGCCGTTATGCTTTAAAATGAATGCAACTGAGCGTATTGAATGGCTCATAGAAAGCAAAATTAATGCGACACACAAGTTCAACATAAGTTAGGAACTAATTCCAAATGATTCACATTTAGAATGTCAGTAGAATTGTTGCTAATATCATTGTTTTCGAAGAGGTGTTACAAGTAGCTTGTCTAGTTTTTTTTATTGCAATTATTCTTTTTCTGACGCCTGGTATTTGCAGGTAAAATTAAGGGCTGGGAACGGATTAAACCGTTTTTAATGTATTTATATGGAAACAATTGTTCCGATATTCGTCATTTTCTCTGGAACAGATTTATGACGAATATTGGAGCTCCACCGTACTATGCTCGCTCCGGAAATTTGAACCAGGTTTCAATCGATGAAACCAGTTGTACATTTTGGTGCCAACGCGAAAGGTTTGGTGGAACTAGCTCCGCCTTCTGCAAATCTGAAAGCAAGTAAAAAACCAATGAAGTACTATAATCAAAGTTGATAAATTCCTAAGGTAATTGAAGGGAATGGACGTGCAAACGTGAAATAAATAAACAAAGTCACGGGAGTTCTTCACAAGAGGCTTGCCGATCAGCCTCAACCGAATCCGATTCTCGGTGCGAACATAGTATCAAATCAATGCTTGCAGATTCAAAGTGCACGGATGCTTAGGGAAGCTATTTAGGTTTACATTTATTTTTATTTCCACCGAACATCACCAATCTCCGATTACAAAGTTATGATAACAATAACGATGCTAAGACGCGTTGTTCGGTGGAGGCGTCATCGAATCTCAGGATAATGTACCTCAGGTAATACGGAATAATTATGGGATATGATGCAAGAAAAGATTTACAAGGCATAGAAGTGAGCGTATAATATTAATTGGCAACAGGCATGAGACGAAATGAAATATGCGGAAATCGATAGGTTACAACGCATACTTTGCCTTGCTGCATGTGTTGAGGTCGAAGGACACAGCATAAAACAATTAAATTCTAAAAAAAAGTCCTTAAAGTAAAGTTTTTCCATGTGTCATTAAAATATTTACGTTATTAAAACGATTTAATACTAATTCAGTTGGGAACGTGTTTTTTTACGGTCACCATGGACATACGCGGTTGTTTATAATTTTGTTTGTTTTTTTAAAGGGCACCTTCATTCATAAATATTTCCTTGTTAAAAATGTGATTTTTTCATTTTAATTTTTATTCATCATAAAACTGAATATTTTTTATTGGCCAATAAAAAGTTCATCTGTTAAGTTTGATCGATAAACGTCTACATTGAGGTAATTGAGACCCTTCCAAACTCTCTCTCTCGATGTGGTTTTCAATTTTTTTTTTGCCAAATCAGCCGTCTTCTATTGGAATTGAGTCGATAGAGGGAAATGAGAACGAGATTTTTGACCCACACTTTTTTTCTTAATAAAATGAGCTTTTAAAAAATTAACGTTCTTTCGAGGTTGAAAACCTCAATCAACGTCTTTAAACGACTTTTTTTTGATATGAAAACTTTGATAACATTGTTAAAGTAAGAGAAGCAAAATATTGAGACAGACCAAAAATAAGATGAATACGATATTAATAAATTTAAAAAGTACACTTTTTTGGTATTAAATATAATTTTAATAGCTCGCTACAATTATCAAAAATCTCTTGTTTATTAAAAATGTAATGTTTCTTTTCGCTCAAAGGTAAGCAAACCTCGAGAATTCTGTAATTCGAATTTTGAGCATTTATAATTAATCAAAGTTTTGAACCTACCTAAACTAAATTTGTTTTACACTTCGAACACTTGTAGTTGGAAATTCTATAAATCGAATTTTTATCTTCTTTAAATCCGAGTTTTAAATTTCTCTATAGTTATGTTTGTAACTTCTTCAATTTGAAATTTTAACTTCAAAAAAGCTATTCGAATGGAGATAACTCAATATTATTTAGTTGTATCTTGATTATAAATTTAATCAATTTTTTTAGATATTTTTTAAAATTAAAAAAAAATATATATAATATATCCCGGTACCATAATTGTTTTTATTGCTTTTGTTTTTCTATTTTTCGTTGAATGTGCAATTTTCTTCTCGTTTAACGATTATATTATACGGGAAATAAAAAGAACGGGAAATGGTTGACTGAGCATTTTATGCTCTTGTAATAGCCTATTTGTAGACAGAGATACACATTCATTTCCGTTTCCAAGAAGAAAAACATGAAATTTCCAGCGGGAAATTAAAATATAAAAAAAAATAAAAAAAAAAAAAAAAATAAAATATTTGTTTCGATTTCGCGAAACTTTTTCATTTAAATTTTTGACCAACACTCTTTTTTTTTATTTTTAAAAAAATGTTTTAAAATTTGGCCAAATTTTCGAAACAGCGAGCTTACTATACGAGCATAAATAAATGCAGGGAAGAGAGAGATGAGGAAGGTAGGAGTGTAGAGGGCGTAGATGGGATCAGGTGAGTAGGGGGAGTTGGGTGGGTGTGAATAGAACTAATTGAGCTGATGGCGAGCTCTACTACATAAAAAGCATTATGATGTCTCGCGCCTTAAGAGCCTAATTGATTAGCAAATGATTGATGGAATATTTCGTTGAGAAGATAACAAAATAGATGATAAAAAAAAGAAGGCAGAATCTTAATAAAAGGATAAAGAAAAAGAACAAGTTCTATCAAAAAGATTGCGCCGAAAATAAAATGCCGCCGCGTCAAAGTTTAACCATATAAAGCTTAGACCTCGCTTCGAATCTTTATCAATCCATTCTTTTTTTTTCTTCCGTAGAGATAGTGCACGAAACAAAAACCATCTTACACATTTGCGTAGTTTAATGGAGGAAATTTCAAATTCTGTTTCTTTCTTTTTTTCTATTCAAAAATGATTAGTATCAAACGTATCCTTTTGAATCTCTTCATTTGAAATTTTTTTTATGGATTTTCATTTGGAATCTTCTTTGATTTAAAGCTTTTTTTCATTTTTAATTTTTTTAATTGATTTTAAACGCTTTGTTCACATTTTGCATCTTTTTTGTTATGAATCCTTTCTCATTGGATTTTTTCGATTTCAATCTTTGCACATTAAATCTCTTCGATTTGAATGTTTACCTTTTAAAATTTTTTCAGCTTCAATTCGAAAAGATTTGAATATTTTCTCCATAAATTTTTTTCATTGTAGTCTTTTTGAATTTTTTTGCTTAATTTCCTTTTGATTTGCATCTTTTAACTTTTAATTTTTCACGTTGAATTATTTTTTCCTCCTAGAAAAAGGATGAGACTGAAAAGCATCTTTAAAATACTGTATTTACATGATTTACTAAATGGTAATCGATTTTTCACTTTAAATCTTTTTTTATAATAATAAAGTAAAAACCGTATATAGTGCGCCCGCTTATAGGGCGATTTTGGTCCTAACCCTTAAACACCTCCATTGGAGCCTATATTTAAAAAAAAAAAAACCGCTTAAAGTAAGCCCGCTTAAAGCGCGATCCCGCATATAGTGCTAACATATTTTGGTACCCAGAAACTAAAAGTCTGCATAATAACTCAGTTTATAGTGCGCTCTACTTAAATGAATTTTTTCTGCAGATGTGGGAGTTTTAAAAATTTTGAACTTTTTGGATAGCTTTCTCTTGCCATTTACATTATGTATAGAAAAAATAAAAATAGGATTAAAAAATTATTTTTGAACAAATGCTTCATTTCAATGAAAAAACACTATTTATAATTTCTAGCATTTACCGAATATCACGCTTATAGTGCGAATTTTCTTCAGTCCCTTGAATCGCACTATAACCGGTTTTAACTGTAATTCAAAATGAACTGTAGGCCTACGTATAAAAAAATACTGGCAGTCAAAAATCTAATAATTTTTTATAAGTTATTAAAAATCTATCAAATTGAACATCAAAATATTATCAGTCAAACAATTACCGGTATTGTCATTAATTTTTTTTTTGGCAATTTTTAGAGTGCAATTATTATAAATTATTATACGGTACCTTCATTGATTCTTGGATAATCGAATCGTTATCTTAATCAATCAAACAATTAAAAAAAAAAGTAAAGTACATTTTTTACTACCGGTGTTGCTACTTAATTAGCTAAAAAAAAAAAAAGAAAAGATTAAAAGTGGAAAAAAAAATAATATTTGTCTTGATAAGAATGTGATAAAAAAGATGAAATACTGTTCAGCAAAAAACTCATTAATAATTACCAGAAGAAAATTGATTTTCTAAAAAGAAAATATATATAAATATACAGTACCGGTATATATTTTTTGATAATTATTTTTAAAAAAATTATTTTTTTTATTAGTAAGAGAATAATGTTAATTAAGACCAAAGCATTATTTAGGGTACAGTACTATTATTAAGAAATTATTTAAACAAGGCAAAAGTTAGCATTAATTTTTTAATAGTGAAAATTATTAAGGGACAAAAACAGTTAAGTAATATTGATTTTTTTGTTAGGTAATCTTTTAATAATTATTATTGAATAGTTGACAGCGCATTTAAATAATTAACTAATTATTAATGTACCAGGAATCGATGCAATAAATGTCAATAGATTTTAAATGTCCTTTATTATGAATTTATTATTCCCGGGTAGTTTTCTTATGGGTATTATATCTCTAGAATATTGTAAATTTTGAATAACTGAACCTCTACTCGTATATACTCGTACAATCAAACTCTGTATAATAAAACTTTATATTTTGAAATTTTAAAAACATAAAATCTATAATACGAAATTTTAAAAACATAAACTCTATAATACGAAATTTTAAAAACATAAACTCTATAATACGAAATTTTAAACTTCTACGTATAAAACGCAGGTTCAAGCCCCGGATACTACTTACTCTTCTTTGACTAAAAAGGGGTGATATTCTGGGTCTCAGTGCTTCTCCATCTTCCCCACTGTCCATTTTGGACAGTAAAAATTGACTAACTAAAAAACTAGAAGATTAACTGCAAAAACTTGATAGTTGAACTTCAATTCATTTTTATCAATTTTAATACCGGTAAATCAAAATTTGGATAATTGATAAGTACAAATTATTTTTAACTGCGAAACCTTTATAAATCAAATTTGTTTATTCATTCAAGTTATTTAACCTCTTTAAATTGACGTTGATAACTTACTATTGAGCTACTTTCTAAAGAAGTTTTCAGCTAAAAAACCTCTATAAATCGAAGTTTTCAGCCAGAAAACCTTCATTAATTCAAAAGTTTAACCACACCAATCCAAATTTTTAGCTAGTACTGTAGTTCTTTATAAAGCAAGTTTGCCCACTGAACCTACATGTATGTATCTATAAATTGAAGTTTTCAGTCACTAAACACTTCTATAAACCGCTGAACTTTTATAAATCGAAATTTTTAAGCACTAAACCTCTTATTGATCGTAAGCCTGCCATCATTTCCTTGTTTTTAACCACGCGAGCCTATCTACACCGTGTTCAGAAAAAAAAACGTTCAATACCGCACGTGTTAAATAAAACGTTGAGGCTGCATTAGCTAATGAAACAAACATTAAATGGCACTAACACTAAAACTATTTTAATCTAAACTATAATAGCAGCTATTTTACACTTTTTAAAACCTGCTTCAAGTAAAAATTAACGTCACAATGACGTCATTATTAATAAAATGGCTTTGACTGAAGAGGACAGAATAGCGAGTGGCAAGCTCGTCTTGCTGCGTGTGTTGAGGCCGAAGAGAGACATTTTGTAAACAAAATTTAACAATTAATTATTAAAAAAATCCTTAAAGTGAAGTTTAGTACATGTGTTAATCAAAGAATTTAATACTAATTCAGTTGGGTACGCTTTTTTAATGCTAACGGTATTGAACGTTTTTTTCCAGAACACAGTGTATATATAATTGGTCTCATCAAGCACATTGTTATTTTTCTCACGCGAACGAAATTCACATTGCACTGCATGCACACATACATTACATAACAATAAGTCAAATTCTTTAAAAGAAAAATTCATCTTTTTAGTTTATATCTATTAAAGCTAGCTGAAGCCTAAATCGTAAACAACCTTGAAATTTAAAGTACAGAGGGTTGTAGACGTCATTAGCGAATGACCCTGAGGCCGATCAAACAAAAACGCTGATGGAAATTTCCCAATAAACATAATAACAATAACTACATAAATATCTCATTGGATTTTATCCCCGCCGGACCATGGCCTAGGCAAATAAGACAAATGTTTAGGGCTCTCCCGCATTTTTGAGGCCCCCCCAACCTTCCTGCTTCTGCTTTAGTTGATTTTCCTGAATTATTTTTTTGAAAGAAATGGGTTTTGCATAATATTTAAGAGATGCAAAGCTGAAACTAGCCTTATTTGAGAGATTCATTTAATAGATTCAAAACGAAAACTAGGGGTCCATTAATATTTTTTATTAAGGGCTTCAAGGAAGCTTAATCCGGTACTGGGTTTTGTATTACCTATTATTTTTTTAGTGCGTTAAACTAGTACAATTATGTATATAAAAAAATCTGTATTGGCACATATCAATTTTTATGCAAAGAAAATTGAGCTGAAAGTGTATTATTATTATTTGTAGGGGGTGGGAGGGTATAACTTTTTATATAGCTTTGTGTATTTGAAATGATATAGATTCAAAAACTTATCTTTTTTCTATTTATTGGTTTGTTTATTTTTGGTTCGTCGAGTAAAATCGTTTTAAAAGAGTGTAAATCCCATTGAAACGTTTGTTGATCGACTCCATTGTTGTTGTGTTGTGAAGAAGCGATTTTGAAGCCATCTTTTTGCGAAGACATGTGCGTTTTACGATCTCCCTTTCTCATTCTGTCCTTCTCTCCTTCAGCTTAACAATCACACATGATTTTTCTGGAGGTTTTATTTTAAAAGGAAACAAAGTGTTCGTAAAACCAAACGAGGAAAAGAAGAGATAAATGATTTTGAGGTGTTTGTGTGTGAGTGTACTTCAAGAGCTCTATTATCGCAATATTATGTCTTCGCTTGAAGGATCCTTCAAGCTCCTTTCAACGTAAACGTTTTCCTAAAGGGTTAGCCTATTCATTCATCAAATACAAAATAAATATGTGCTTTTAACTAAACTTATTATTAGCAATAATCAAGTTTTAGTTATTTTTTTTAAATACAGTAAAATTTCGATAATAGGTGCTTGAATTTATTGTGGTATTTAATATTAAGAAGGTTGAATGACATAAAATTCGATTTATAGAGGTCTCCGGAGGAAAGTAAAATAGTCTAGAGTAAAGATAATAAATTTAATAGTTTTAGAACACCTGACTAGATAATACGGTCTAATTATAGAGGTTTTAGTTTATTCGTCAAATATATGAATTCATAGCTTCTATATGTAGAAATTCGGAGATTTGCTTCAATCAAACAATCGATTGAGCAAATTCATCGATTAATGAAATTGATAGTGGAAAAAAAAAAGATTTAAATCATTTAATGGATATTATGATGATTTCCGATCTTATCGCACTTAGTATTTTCTGAGTAGCTCAATTAGGCCTATATATTATACAGTGTATTTGTATAAAACAATTTTTTTAGATTATTTTATAGAATAATTGTTGAGTATATATTTGGTTTAGATACGGCTGAGAAATAATAATATCGAATCCGAGTTTCGTTGTAGTTTCCTGAACTCTTAAACAGCAGCTTTAAAATCTGCCCTATACAACTGCACTTTATAGAGTTTTAAATCTTCTCTTTATAAAGATTCAAAACTTATATAGAAAACAAAATTCTACATTATTGTAGAGTTTTTAAACTAGGCCTATATAAGTTAAAACTAGTTGCGACTGATTAATGGGCCTACAAGTTCCTCAATTAACGATTTATATGTGCATACGTTCTGCACCCCAATAATATGGTCTCGATTCACTCTGAGCACTGGCTGTTCTTGTATATATCCGATGCCGTCATCACAGACGCTTAATTTATTATTACTAACAGTAGATCATTTTAATTATTTCTATTATTTTAATATGTACATTATAAAGTTCTTGCAAATAAAAGCCTACTCTTGCATTATTATTCTGTACTTTTTTTTGTACTATTTGAATTGAATACATTGCACTAATTATTTTTATATAGCTGCTATATTGTTACGCGCAGCTTTTCATTGCAGCTTTCATGGGTGCAAACTTGGAATAAAATAAAAAATAAATAAAATACAAGGGTCAAACTTTAAAATTATTAAGGTTCTAAATTTTGATATACAGTATGTATAGAGGTTCAAACTTTGTAGAGTTTGTAGAGTTTTAAACTTTCCATGGAAATTTAAATTTTTGATTTATAAATATTTAAAACTTAGATTTATGAAGGTTTTAAACTTGAATTTACAAAGGTTTTTTTTAAAAAAACTTAAAACTCATGAGGTTCATTCGCAAAAAAATGCAAACAATAGACGTTAAAAATTTGAATTTGTGTGTCAAAACTTGGATTTATAGAGGTTCAAAACTTTGATTTATGGAATTAAAAAATTAATGCTTTATAGAGCTTTACAGGGGTTCAGTTTTTAAAAACTTTCATTAATACACTGTAAACTGCCAAAACTTGGAATTACTAATAGTTTTGATCTACGAGTATATGCGAGTGATGCAGCAACAATACCTCTAAATTGTTTTAAATGAGGAGAAAATGTGAGGTACGCCAAGACATAGATATTTGTGCGCAGTAATAAAAGCCGTTTTTATGACAATAATAATTGTGCTGTGTGTTATAGGGGGCGCTGCAGTTGATGAGGGACCTCCGGTGGTGGTGGTGTTGAGAAGAGCCAAAATATTAACCTGTTTCCTGTTCCAAATTAGATTCTAAATGTAATTTTCTTTAGCTTGGAAACATGTCTCTCCCTCTTTCTCTCTATCCAACCGCGGCACACGCTTAATTAGATTTCTCTTTTAACATCATTCTGCATTTATCTTCTTCTTTAAAAAGTTAAATTATCGAGTTTGATAAGCGAATGATGAACGTGTATGAGATTATAGCTCGTAAATGATTCAAGGTTATTAGTTTTAGCTTATTGTTTACGTTCTTCTTGAACATACTAAAAATATACTGTTTACAGCAGATTTACGATTTATTCCAAAATCTCTCTGGATTCACATTTTGTCCACTTTTCACATTTTTATAAATCAAAATTTGAAACTTTTAAAATCAAAATTTGAAACTTTTATAAATTAAAATTTGAAACTTTTATAAATTAAAATTTTAAACTTTTATAAATTAAAATTTAAAACTTTTATAAATTAAAATTTTAAACTTTTATAATTTAAAATTTTAAACTTTTATAAATTTGCGGTAAGCAAAAGTTGGGGCAATGTTGAACCTCTAGAAATAGTAGACTACTGTACAACTAAAAGACGAGAGAGATCCGAAAATCCAAACACAGTATGTTAATGAAGAGAAGGTAGTTTACCTTTATAAATGGAGCAATTTATAACTTCAATAAATCGAAGCATTAAATCTCCATAAATAGAGCAATTATAAATTATACACTTGAACTTTTTAAATCGAACATTTAAAACCTTAAATAAAGCAACTGAAGTTCTTTAAAATAACCTGTTATATTTTTTGTGTTATATATCACGGGAAAAAACATTGCTACGTTCGTTGTAATTGTTGCTAAATGATATAACGTCGTTGTTAAATTTCGCACTCGGAATAAACATGAATTTGTCAATCAATCAATCAAACCATTCAAACTCTACAACCTCTAGAGTTTTGACAGTTTTTTTTTAAATTAAAATTTGACCCCATGTTGGAGACATTTTGACAGTTAGTAAACACCTATCGTATATATTTAACTTAGTAAATTAATATAAAATGTTTTTTATCAATCTTTAAAAGTTCCACCGTATATACAAATCTTCATTTGTCGTGATTTTCATTCTTTTAAACACATTACGTTCTAAAAGTCTTAGTGCAACTATACACGGTGCAGCCTATTACTACTGCACTAGGATTTTCGAAGGCGATAATGTCATTCGCCCCTCTTGAATGGATTCTTCCGTTCTCTCAGCTGGGATACGCTGGCGGTTTCCATCATCTCATATCAAAGCACACGGCGATCGGCATCGGAAGCAAACCTCTTTGAACTTCCTTTTACTTCTTTGCGAATGAATATTTTAGTACAAAAAAAAGTTGGAAACGGAAGTTGGTTATAAGTTGCGCCGGAAGTTTTGTCTAATATGGAATCGAGTAATTGTTCGGTGGTAATTGACTTGGTGAATTTTAATTTCAGCGCTTACGACTACCCTTCTGCCCTGTCACATCCGCTGGGCTGGCGTGACATCACCAAAATCGTGGGTTACTTGCTCTTGTTGATTCTGGCAGTGGTGGGCAACGTGCTGGTCATCCTGGTGGTGGTCTTCAACCAGAGCATGCGGTCCACTATTAATTACTATTTGGTGAACTTAGCCATCGCTGATTTCCTCATCGCCACCGCTTGCATGTGGGTCCATTTGGTCAACCACCTCACCGCGCCACTTTTCCTACTTCCGCCCTTCATGTGCAAATTCAACGCTTTCGCGCAAAGTAAGTGGAACACAAATTATTTATCTTTTAATTATTAACAATAGGGAAAATCTTAATTACTTTTAGAACTTAAAAGTTTGAAAAAAACATCGTTTTGTGATTTTTGTTATTGGATAAATTTGTGGAAAATTCTAGAAACGAAATTTAAAAACAAATTTGTAAAATTTTGTTAAAAAAATTCGTAAAATTTCAAAAATTTGAATAAATTTCGTAAAATTTGAAAAGAAACTTTTTAAAATATGATATTTCAAAAAATATTAAATTTATGGTAAATTTTTTTCTAAAAAAAAAAAAAACTTTCAAAAACTCTAATTGAAAAAAAAAAAAAAAAAAAAATTGGGACATTAAATTTTATAAAAAAAATGTTTATTTCTTTTTAAAAAAGCTGTGAAATTTCTAAAAAATTATAAAACATAAATTTTAAAAACCATTTTATAAAATTATCAAAATAATAATAATAATAATAAATTCTTAATTAAAGTAATTTTATTGTTTTTAATGAAAAGAATAAGATTAATTTTTTCATTTGTTTTTTTTTTTAACACAGTTTCATTGCTTTTTGAATACACCATGTGAAATGGTGGTTAAACAAAATGCTAAACAAAATGAAATTATTATTCTAAACAAAAGAAATGAACAAAGAATACAATTACATGTATTATGTTAAGAAACACGCGTACCGTGCACATTTACTATTTACGGTAGGCTTATATACCTGTACATGTATTAGTCTATGCGTTGACAAATTTTGGCAATAGAAAAAGAGTACATTTTCACATAAAAATATTTATGATTTATTATGCTCTAATGTACTCACTAAACTTAATGACGTATTGAAGTTTACTAAACAAAATTTAAGTACATGTACAATATTTGATAAACGTTTGTTGTGGTCAATGCAAACATTGCATTGACCAGTAAATAGAAAATGCTGTTTAAACACGGTCAAACACTACATTTTAATATGTGGATACTTTTTTATGACGTAAAATATTTTAACTGTTAAGTGTAGACATTTTAATTCAAGTTCAGTGACTAGAACTTCGATTTATTGAATTTCAATTGCAGTAAACCTATTACCAAATTTTGACTAATTTAAATTGTTGTTGTTAAAAATTCGATTTATGGCGGCTCAAAACTTCAATTACTAGGCTCAAAATTTTGATTTATAGAAATTTTATTGTTAGAACTTCAATTTAATTTAAGATAATTTTGGAAAGCAAAAAACCCTACTTTCAAATTTGCAGGGCTTTTTTTTATGGATCACTGCCTATTAATCCGATTTGGGTTTCGAGTAATTAACCGAAATCAAGTTCAAGGAGAGGATGTTTTGTACACCTCCACCCACGCCGTGTGTTGAATGAAGAGAAGGGATTAATCGAATCAGTCACCCGCCCTTCATTTCATTAACTGAGTAATGGAGATAGAAAGTGAGTGAGATAGACAGAGAGACGGAGAGAGAGAGAAAGCCAGAGTGATGGAGAGAGATAGAGAGCGAGAAGTGTCAATATTTTTTGCAAGATGCTTTCGCTTTTTTTCTTGTTTATTTTTGTTTTCTTCATTTGGATATTCTGTTTCTCAAAACGTAAATAAATGCATCTAAAAATACTCTCTCTCTCTCTCTCTCTCTCTCTCTCTCTCTCTCTCTATTACACACACCACTAGATAATCAGAAAAATAATTCGGCATAATCCTCTCCCTTCTACCCCCACCTTACTATCTCCATTTTTTTTGTATCCCTTTACCGTATTAACAATGTGTTATTGTTTTGAAAAAAAAATTTTCTCAATTCAAAAAAATGTTTTTTTCTACGAAATGTTTGGTAAGCTGATCACTAATTGTGCATTGAAGCGCTAAAATTAATTAGTTGATTAGAACTGCAGCCAACTTTAAAACAAGTATAAAAAATAGATACAGTACACTGTGCCCGAAAAAAAACGTTCAATACCGTTAGCATTAAAAAAAGGGCACCAAACCGAATAAGTATTAAATCCTTTAAATAATCAAAATATTTGAAAAACACATGTAATAAACATCACTTTAAAGATTTTTTTAATAATTAATTAACGTCCCCCTTCGGCCTCAACATACGCAGCAAATCCAGCTCGCCACTCACTATTCTGCCCTTTTCAGTGAAAGCCATTTTATAATCAATGACGTCACTGTGATGCTAGTTTTTACTTGCCGTAGGTTTTAAAGTGTAAAATAGTTACCATTATAGTTTAGATTAAAATAGTTTTAGTCTCAGTGCCATTTAATATTTGTTTCATTAGCTAATGCAGCCTCAACCTTTTTTATTGCTAACAATATTGAACGGTTTTTTTTCGGGCACAATGTATATTATATGTAGGCCTATGCATTTGTGTATAATTGTATAGGAGCGTAAGGGTTTAACTTAAACCTTGAAATTCTGATGTTATTTTCATTGAAAAACATAAAAAAATCTTAAACTTAATTAAAAACATTTGATTTGCACTTTTTGTAAAAAAAACAAAAAAAAAACATTACCGTATACTTTTATGTGTGTTGCTGTGAATCCTATTTTTTTTACCATTTCACATAGAAAAAATAATAATCGAACGGAGCTCAATTTCTCATATTTACACAACTTTTCTATAGATAACAAAACGTGTTTCATTTTAAAGTTTTTCGACTTCAGACAGGTTTTTAAAGTTTTGTAAGGCAGAAAAAATAAGAAAGAAACTTCGATTCAAAAAAATGGTCAACAAAAGCATTAAATTTCTTATTAATATCTATATATATAAAAAAAGAGCCGTTCTCCGTTGTGATCGCAAAACTCGAGAACTACTCAGTCGATTGACTTCAA
>JAQGAZ010003056.1:0-13569 GCA_034692225.1 Polydesmus complanatus
GAATTCGTCACGTGTCTGCATATTCATTTCAAATAGTCAACAACAATGTTTAAATACAATCAAATTAAATTCTTACAGCATCGTTGTTAAAAGTCATGTTGTTTTTAATGAACTCTTGAGTCTCTTTTACAGTCCAGATTTTACCCTCCTATGATATGCATTGTTTCAATTAGTTGAAATAAAAATTTGTTGTTTGTCAGATTATTGAAACTTACCCATCCATATCTTATATTAATGCAAGAGTGAACACTTTTCCATTGCTAAATTTGATATTACAATTATTTTTATTTATTTTTTTTAATTTTAATAGGCCTATTTAAAAAAAATATTTACGGTTTTGTCAAGCTTTAACGTTTGATAATACTTTAGATTTTCAATTTCTTCTTCCGGTATTGTTGTCTTTTGTCCAGTTTCGTTTGTGATACATTCCCCGATAGTTATTGCCAATTCAGTCTTTAAAAGAAAAAAAATCATTGCAATAAAACAAATTAATTACCGTTACTAAAATATACTTTGCAATAATAACTGTTTTCTAAATTTTTTTAAAAAAAGATAAATTTACTAACAGTTATTCTAATATTTATAAAATTAACTACGTAAATATTTAATGAATTAATTAAAGTATTTGTAATTTTCTTGAATTTATAAATTGGCCAAAGTTAACATTAAAAATAAAAAAGAATAATAATAAATATTCATTACCGTATATTAGGAAAACAAAGTTTATAAATAATTACGTACCCTATTATATATAGTAACCTTACATTTGGCTTCTTTCATCTAAAATCGAAATAAAATGAAAAACGTGAAATTGCCAATGAATTTGTCGAGCTAATGCTTTACCATTTTATCAAAATGCTCCAATTGCGCAGTGGTCATGTTGCTTAGATCTAGGTCGTCGCAATCCATTCCGTTTACCATGACGGCTAAGCAGCAAAGAACAGCAGTCACTGCCAAAATGCCAGTCGATGCTTTTCCCAACATTTTATTAATATTTTATTAAGAATAGTATTATTCAACGAGAATGCTCAGAAAGTGAGAGTGAAGTATTTTTTCCAGTGAATTTCAGCTTATTTATAGGTAAAAATTTAACATAACCTTTTCAAAAACGATAATTGTAAAAATTGCTTATTACGTAAGCAATGTTTTAATGAATATAATTTATCTTTTTGTATTAACAATAATACGCTCAATTTAAAAAAAATTGATTTATATTTGGCGAATAATGAATACAATGTAATTGCGAGATTGAATTTGATGTATCCGGTGTAAGCATTTTATATTTAAGTACCGGTACTTGGGTTTATTATTATTTTTAATAAATTCCAGAATCCTTGTCTGTTGTTGATACGGTAATTAAATTTGTTTAGAGTTTTAAGAATACATTTTCAAATGCTAATTTTACAATAAAATGCGATTTGAAAATTAAGTTGCAGTTAATTTTTACACTAATCTATTGAAATATAATTATAAATACTAAGTCTTGTACACTAATATAATTTTTTTTTTTTGAAAGTGACTTATTTTAGTACCTTTTTGTTAACCATTACAATAAGCACTTTCTTATTTTAATCATCGCTGGCGTAGCATATCAGGCTCAAATCATTTACATGATCGAATTATTGATTCAAAGTTACCATTATAAATTTATAATTATAATGTTAAGCCATTCAATTTCTCAAAACAGTTAATTTATTATTTTATTATTATTATTTTATCATTTCGTGCAGCATTTCATCGCTAATAGGCCTACTCGTACTTTGGCGATGTTCCATTCGTCGGTATCACTTCGTTGGGTGCATTCCTTTGATGTACGATTATTCAAGGTACGACAGTTCGGAGAACCCTACAAACAAACCCACAGATAAATATGCTATTAGTTACATAATAGAGAGATTGCGGTTTAGCTTTTTACTCCGTTCTTAGGCTTAGCTCTAATGCTTAAGGCGTCCGAGTTTGGACTTTGAAATTTTTTTTTACACAGATGTGAATGAAGAAATAAATTTCAAGGTCCACACTAGAACGTCATAAGCATTAGAGTTAAGCCTAAGAAAGAGGCCAAAAGCTGAACCGCAATCTCTCTAATTATTAACAAATAGTTGAAGTCTATTAGCCTACTGTCTACAACAATTTGGTGATGTTACGTGTACCCTAACATATTTGTGCACAATAAAAATTATAAAATGTAAATTATTAAATATAATGATAGCGCTTACCGTATTGTTTAATGTTATATTTTTAATGTAATACGGTATTAATGAATTAAAGTGATTATTCTTTTTTGGTCAGAATAGTGGTCAAAGAATGACACCATAAACTTTGTTTGCTTGTGTGGGCTACCGTAGGGAATCGGATCGCGCATAAGATACAGTCAGTATCAGGTTTTCCGTTAATCCAAAATGGCGTCGTCCGGTGATGTTCCGAATGTCTTTGATGAAAGGTAAGCAACTTTATAATTATTTGTAATTTAAAGTGAAGTTTTGTATGTTAAAATTCTAGTGTAGAGGCTTTAAATGAAGAAGCACGTAAATTGCATATCGATGCTTCAATGAGCTTAGTGTATTATCCTAAAGAAATCTTGTTCCATTTGCTGTCGTTTTTGGATTCTAATTCTTTGAACAAGATGCGATTGGTGAGTGCATCGGTTTTTTAATTATTAACAGATTAACTAATTGAATTTTTAAAAGATGTGTCGAGAAATGAACATTATGTGTGGTGAAGTACAGCGCAAAAGGATCGAACAACTGATTCATAACATCGAAGCTAAATTCGAGGGTTATAAATACACACGCGGTTTTCGTGGTTGTGTAGATTTGGCGGACATTAAAAATCGTCTTTTTCGCTTAACTGTAAGTAACTTAAACTTTGTTTCGGATATGCTGGAAAAACCTGTCGAGGATATAAATTGTCGTTTTGATGCAGGAAAAGTAAGTTTCTTAATTGATTTTTGTGATAATTGTCTTGACTCAATTTTTACATTTTGATCAGGTGATTCAAGAGGCAATGGATTTCTTTAAGACGGTTGAAGTTCTCGAAGATCATCCTGGTGCCAACGTTTACTCCATCATTCCTGATTCTTTCAAACGTTTAAAGAAAATGCTGCAATTTTGTTTGTATAGTAACATTCAAACCGATTGGGAAATCCTTGAATATTTCTTGGATAAGAAGCTTGAAGATTTCGGACTTCAAGTTGAAGAGCTTAACGCGGTTGAAGATGAGGTCGATATTGAGGCTGAATTGGATAAATACGCAAATGAATATTTGTCAGAGTTGTTAATGGAAAAAGGCCATTTTACTAGTGAAGATCAGTATCTCGAGTATTTATTAAGAAACAGCGATATATAAAACTGGTGTTATAATTACATAATAACATTATGTTTGCAGATGTTTTTACGTTTAAAATGTTTGCAGATGGCTATTATGCATAATAATATTGTCCGGTATATGTTTCAATTGAGATTTAATGTTCGTTTTCAATGTTATTCATCTTAGATTGTTTTTGTTGCTTTAATTTTGAGCGAAACTAATTACTGTACAGTAATTTTGATAAGGTTTTAACGGCATCAAACGCAAAACTTAAAATAGATAAGTTAGCAAAAACGATCTAAAACTGTTTTGAAGAAAGTGCTGAATAAAAAGAGGTTTTCAATTGTTATTATTCTGGTTTCTACCTACGTAGGCTAATAATATTATTTTCTGTGACAGTGCGGCTCATTGCTGAACTGATTCGGATAAAAAGACTTTACATAATTGGGGCAAGATTGAAGAGTAAGTTTACAATTATGTTATGGCAATTCCTAATTTTAAAAAAATATATTTAAAGGTTTAATTGCCTTTATTTTAACGCGTTTTAATATAATTTTTGGGAACCACATTATTATCTACTGTTTGAGTAGAGGCGCGCTGTATTTTCAATGTTGCCTTGAGTTCTCACAAGGGAGCACTATAATCGGCTTAAGATTATTTCTCATGTACGGTAGGTACTACATATAGGTGAAAAACCGCCATAATACGAAGAGTTCTTTGATTAGTTCAACTGTTCAATTCTTATTCAACTTGCTATTTATAAACAATTTAACAGGAATTATAGTATGGCAATTAATAAGTCGCGAAAAATATTATAAACTAGTGTAAACAGAAGAAGAATAATAGTTGCGGATCGACGCCAAATATAGTGCAGTACTCGGTAGTGAATGTACTGTGGGTAAAATCCAGGCAGCGCCTATTACATGTAGGCCTACTACAAGAGATCGATACGACGATACACATTTAATTGAATCAAAAAATTGGTCCATAAAATAAACTGCCGTAGTCAATGGTGAGTACTTTACTGTCTCTGTTAATTTTAAATCTGATCATATTTTGCTGCAAAACTCGACTTAAAACGACGTTTTCAAGTCATTGTTTGATCTTCATAACTACAGTAGGCGACTGTGCTATTTGTGAGTAAATTTGATTGATTCGTTATTTTTTTTATCTGGTAATAATGTAAGCTGATCGCTTGATAGTTGTTCGTTTACAAAGAAACACAAATTGTCTCAGAAAAATGTTTTTATTATGAGCAAACGTTGTTTTCAATTTCATAACTGTAATGTAACCATGGAAACCAAGTGTATTTTGGTTCGCGGGTCATAGGTTGCTGACAGCCGCGTCATATTTACACCGTTGCTCACACCGAGCTCACAACGTTGCGGTTTGATTAATTTATGCAAATGGATGGCATCATGTTTCATTGATCGAGGAACACTTGATTGATTTAGGCTATCTTTGAAGGTGATTAGGATAATTGGGTGGCGTTGCTGTTACTGTTATAATATCCCAGCTGCTAAGTTGGTATCTGAAAAAAAATTTTAATATCAAGAAATTATGTAGATCTCGGTAGGCTGCAGTAGCCGACGCGTACATGTAACGTTGTTATAATTTTATCTCAAGTAATGTCAGTTATTTCATTTTCATAGCTAGTTGTTTTGATTACTGTATTTTATTTTGTATTGAATTATGAATAGGCTACCTATATTTCCAGAGCAGGGAAAAAATTAGGTTTTTTAATACATTATTATACAATGTTTCTTAGAGGTACACAATGCAAGATTGTGATCTTATTATTTTTTATTTATGGCATATTGACTAATAATTATTTAGTAATATTGTAGGGGGCAATGTATATTAAGCTTAGAACTTTCTCGAAAAAGTTGGATTCCAAATTTTTGTTTACATTTTTTTTTTTTTTTTTTTGGATAACGTAATAAGAATTACTAATTACGGCAACCAATCAATAAAAATTTGTCTTAATTATTTATTTTTTTAGACAAATTATTTAATACCGGTATTAATTTTGTTCATTAAAAAATTGCTATTTAAATTTGTTTTAAAAAAAATATTATCGTAACTCCTCTTTTGATTGAAGTAATAAAATTATTATTATTATTGCTTTTACTAGAGAGTTTGCGGTTAAGCGGTTTTTTTTTCTGATGAACGTATGACGTCATTAGAATTAACGTATAATTATGACAATAAATTTATGAAAAAAAAATTGCACTAATAAACATAAAAATTTTAATTTTTGCGTCCTCAGAAGTGGAGTTAAGTATAAGAACGAGCGAATCAGCTTAATCGTAAACTCACTACTGTATGATAAAAACAAAACATTGGTTATGAGCAAAAATTACGTAATAACAAAAATAATTTCTTTTATTGCAATCACAGTGTGCATTTTTTTATTTTATGTTTCTATAAGTCATTAACTTTCGTGTAGGAATTAGTTACTTAAATGTTGGCTCGCTGGAAAAATTATCCGAGAACCAAACCATAATTGAACTTTTTCTGTATTCTTCATAAAAAAAAGAAGGCTAGTTAAACAATCTGTATGCGTGTTTTAAGTGATTAATTTAATTAGAGCTTTTATTCACGCACATTCATTTCAATAAATTCTTGAAATTTTTGTAAACGGAACTTTTCTGTTACGGACATGTTTTAATTAAAATGGAAAGATCTTTATAATTAAAATGGAAAGATAGGAGGGAGGCGGAAGATAGCAAGTACAAATATTTTGAGTTGCAGGAAGCCGCATCAATCATGTTAATATAGAAAGCGAATTATGAAAAGTAATGTACCCTCTTTTCAGATAAGTTCCTTCTACAAGTAATTGTAAACAAAAGAGATTGAATAGAGATGAGGAAGAGAATGAAAACTGGTCTAACCAGAAATTAGTTAATTTTCAATCGCAATTGATGTTCACTTTTCTAATTGGTACATAGTTTTTTTTTTCTTATCTCTTTATTCATCATTTCGGTTCCTTTTTTTTGTTGTTGTTGTCTCGGTGTTTCCTTTCTACTACAATTCAACTGCTTCATTGAAGCGGATACAAAAGAAATAGATGAGAGGAGTTGATAACAATAAAAGCAATTATTAACGTTGACAAACTACTCGCTAATTACTTTAATCAGCGATTAATTCATGTGGCAATCAATTTGATCGCCATCTTCTGCAGTTGCATCCATGTTTTATGATGGCATTAAGTGAGTGACGTCTCCTTAAGAAAATTGAGGGGGAAGTCGTTTTCACAACGGTCAGTCTTTAGGGAAAAGTGCTTTAGAATAGAAAAGGGATCAATTGTCATATTCTTTTTATTGCATGACAATGACTAAAATACGGTGATAAGAAAATCTCGGTTGTGTAGGCCTATCTCTTAAAGTTTATTTAAATTTGAGGTACGAAAACTTTTAAATTTTTTTTTTTAAACTTAGTTAGGCTTATTAATATTAACTTAAAAATTCTGTAAAAAATTGAAAGGGTATTATTAATAGATAATTGAAAATTAACTTGTAAGTACCGGTAACAGTACAGTAATTTCTAACCAAACCAAACGTTTTCAAGACAAAATTAATTTTAATTTTTAAAGTTTTACTGTTTTAGATTATCCTTCGGGTGCACGGTGTAAGGTGCATGGTCGAAAAGATTATCTCTGTATAATAGCTTCAGAAGTTGGGCAATTTCTTCGATATTAATTTGTTTAATAAAAAAAATTCGAATGGGTCGATACTCGTACTTTGAGTAACGAAATAAAATAAGAAATGAATAAAGTTTCTTAGTTTATTATTGAATCATTTCGAACATTTTTTATGGTATTTTTTTTATTTTTATAAATGAATAATTATAATTTGATTTTACATTTTAGAAAAGCACAACATTTTGTTACGTTGTACAGTATCTAAATTAGTTTAGGCGTCATCCCATACTGTATTATAATACAAGTACAGTATCAACAATAATTCGGAGTAATATTATACCACGATCTTGATTATACTCGTACTTTGGTGTCTCCGACAGTGACAACTTATAAATCCTGAAGCTAAATTTGCAATTATGAATATTTAACTTTCAACTAAAAATTTTAAAGTATTTCCTTACAAAGATACTAATTTAATAATGGTTGACTAAAATGGGTTGCACCACATTAGCTACATCCGCCAAAATACAATACTGTAACAATTATTATAGCCAGTTTTAACCCATATTTAAGCTACAATCGTTTTCAAATTGACAAAAATTATTTTGATTAGCTTTTTTATTTTATTAATTTTTTTTAAAAAAAAAAATAAATTATGTAAATCAGAATGTCTTACTTTTATTTTAATATGCTTTTTTCTTATTTTGCATTGTTGAATTAACTTATTTTGTTTTTGTTGTAGTATTTAGTTAAAAGAAATTGGAGCGTTAAATGCTTAAATTACTTTGTTTCAAATTTATTTTTTATATTTTGATTGAAGTTGAAATTCTCCAATTTATTTCTGTGGTTTTATTAGTTTTTTTTTTGTTTTTTGGAAAATAATTATTAAATCAGCAGTGTATCTAAGAGTATAGAAAGATGTCATAGAGCATTGGGTAAATGTAGGTGACGTTTAATATTTGTATATAACTTTTAATAGGCGTTTACAGTGGCCTTAATAAACGCAAATAACGATGGGGACACGTAATATTCCAAGTTGAGGCTGTAAATGATAAGTTTTACTGCTTGCAAAAATTAATAAAAGCAAACGATGAAGGTTGATGAATGGGTGGGGTAGGAAATAGCGTCACCTGGAGAGAGCGCACTAATATTACATAAAAGAAAGAATTGCAATAATAGGAAAGGAGATTCTTAGGCGATTATTTTAGCAATAGAATAGAAATAGAGGGAAGTTCTTGAAATAAGTTTATCTTTTCTGCTCTATTTCGTGTCCTTTTTTTTTTTTTTTTTTTTTCGTTTATTTTGGCGTGAAGGGCACGAAATTCATTTCATTTCACGGCCATCAATTCACAGACACTCAAATATTTCTCTCATTTTTCTACATTGACAATTTATTAATTATTTTCAACACATAGTAATTATTATATTTGATGATGTAGCCTTACACATGCGAATCAACGGTTCACGCACTCATTGTCAATTGTTGTGAAGAATGTTTGGATATTTTGAATATTCTTTATAAAATAAATATACTGGTACTATTTTTTTTTAAAGAAAAATAATTGAATAGATTTTTAATTCCGGTTATTATTTTTTTGCTATTTAAAAAAGGAAACTAATTTTTTTAAGAAAGCAGTTAATGAATTTGCTTAATAATATCGAGCATGTATTGCGCATGTTCTTCTTCCCGGCTGTCTCTGGAAACCTGAGTTCGATTGTCAAGGATGGGGTATCAAAAATCATATTAATCGCAATCTATGGTTAGAAACAGTTGTCCATCAGCCACCTTTGCAACATTTTAATTTAACCGCTCCCGTATCTCTGAGATGTCCAACACAAATTTAATCGTTTCGTGTGATTTTTTGTTTGGCAACTCAAACGCTTCTGGGGGCCGCAAATAAATAAATTATGAAACTTTGTTCGAAAGAAATCCAACCTAAATGCAAAACAATCGTGTAGATACAGTAATTGAATGCAGGTTCTTTCAGAAACTTTTATCCTTACATTTAGGTGCAATTGTACATTAAAATCAGGTAAAATAAGGGAATAATAAGCGCCGAACTTGCGAGACGGCAAACATTTTTTTTAAAATACAGTAATGAAATTTGCACTAAGTAAGAGCTCTTAATAGCTCGTGTTGTGAAAGGTTCAAGATCCATTTCCGAAAACGTGCAAATTTTTTTTTTTTTTTTATTAAGTTAATTTGCGTTTCTGGTTTGTTATTTTGACTGACATGAATTATTTTTTAAAGCTTTTCTATTTATTAATAATTATAATTTCGTAAAAAAACACGTCGTATGATAATATGTTCTGGGAGTGAAATATCGCATTTATTGAAAATTTATTTCACGGAGAATGAGGCATTTTCAGATTTTTCTGTCCTACGAATTATTGTTCGTGAGTCTTTAGGATTCATAACAATAATCATTATCAGGAGTGACTGAAATTGGTATTTTTACTTTTGACAGTACAATGTACACTATAAATGAATTTATTTCCCCACGGTTTAGGCATTTACAATTTTAAAGTTGTTGTGATAAGAAGTTTTAAGATCTAATTTAATAAATTCGACGCTACATAATTATTGATTTCTCATTTATATTAATTGTTGGAGTTGTTGCGTAAGCGACTTTTATAAGAGACTTCAATACATGTACACGTAATAATAATTTTTATTGTCAGGCTTGGTTAACGGTAGGCCTTAATGAAATATTTTTAAGATCAATAAAAATCCTCTGGTAGGATAAAATTAATAGAAAAAAAGTTTTAATATTATTGTAGGCCTACTTTGTGGGTGCTGTAAAAATTATTTAAAATTTAAAGCGTTTGCTAGTCTAAGAGTTAATGAACTTTTCACGTGAGCAAAATTCTATTCAAAAGATAGTATTTTTTTTTTCTATAGAATTTTGAAACCTCGATTAAGTGTCCGTGGATAACGAGTTCGGATGTCGTTTTAGAATTGTCATCGAAAAAAATGATGGAATAAAGTTAGGAAGAAGGAAAGGAAAGAGACTGATTATTGCACTTTTAATTTCTTAGCGGAAGCCACGCCTACCTGTGCTTTTAAGTCTGCTCTATTCATATTTGCGTTTAAAGGTCCCCCCCATTTTTAATGAGGCTCACGTGTGTGCATCTCCTGTATTTACTCAAAGAGCGAAAGGAAGTCGACCCTTGTTTGAAACGGAAGTTAGCAAACGATTTGTAATATCGAATTCGATTAATTTACCGTAACAGGTTTTTTCTTCACCTTTTTTTTTTTTTTTGTAGCCTATACTATTTGATTATTTGTTTTCGGGGTTTGCTATGGAATATTAATACCGGTACTATAATACTGTAGTAAAAATGAACTTACTAAACTCTTAATAAAAGTTTTACTAAATTTTAAAAATTGGCTATCAAACTTTTTTGATTTCTTAATCTAGATCAAAAATATGATGGCATGACTATTAGCATCAATAAAGGTTTTATTAAACGAGGTCCATTAATAAGTGTGAAGTTTTTTAGAGGCTTTTTTTAGGGAATTTTAGGTGATGATTTTACGAGTTTCGTGATGTTTAGTATTGTATCGAAAATCAAGAGTTCAGTGGGCGTAATTTTTGTTATTTGTGCGAGTGGAGCATTCCATAGTATGTGTTTCGAACGCGGTTAGTTTGATGAGTGTTTGACATGTGAGAAAAGGAAACTGTGACGAATTGCGTTGACCGTGACGTTCTCGTAACCCTACCTCCGCGCCGTCTACCTCAGTGCCTGCAACCAATGTTTTGCTTGGACAGCTATTGACACCTGCTTTTACGTGCAATAGTTATGCGTGATTATTCGGTGGTGAAAAGTATATAAAAAAAAAAAAATTAACAAAAAGCAAACAAATGTGGAAAAGGGAGAGAGAGATTTTTTGTTATTTCTTTCGGAAAATAGGCAGAGAGGGGTAAATAACAATAGCGAGCTCAATTTTTCGTCTGCTTTTTTAGTGTTTATTTGACGGGAAACAATGGACTGCGTATTTACAAAAAGATTTTTTGTTGCGCACAATGGAGAAATGGTTGAACTACATTACAATTAATCATCGCTTAAAAAGATGGGGATTTTCCCTCGGAGCACTTTTCTTATTGCTTCAACACTCGAAACGGAGCTTTTTTCACGCGTTTATGTTGCGCGTTTCTAACCGAGTTACACGCGGAATTTAATCTGTTAATTATTATTGATGGCTGAATGTTTGGAAGGGGTTTGTTGAGCCACGGAGAAAAGTTTTGTTTTGATGAAAAGTAATATTAGATTATTTTTGTTAATAAAAAGATGCAACGAGGGGGTATTTTGTGTAGAAAATGTAATGTCAAAGCATAACGAATTTTTAAAGCAGGGAAGACTGCTGCTTTTTTTTTTATTACCGTATTTTTAAATTATATGAAAACAAAACCCAGTGCAAATTTTCATTACAAAATTGATAAATGACTACATGTACTTTGCTAAATTAAGATTTTTTTTTTGGTTTTTGGTCGGTATTCATTACAATGATGCTACAATTACTTGTTGGGGGTTTAGAAAAAAGTTAGGTAGGACTACACGACGTCATTTCACGCCATATAAATTAGGCTTCTTTGCATTTTGATTTTAATATTTCACTAGAATTTTTTCTAAAATTTTAAGTTTTAGATGTTATTTATGCAAAAATTTGAATTTTTTTTTTTTTGTAAGAAGTGCTGGGGCGAGTTATCGTCACTGGTAGCTGTCTATCAGTAAAGGAAGATATAATTTTCATAATTTTGCGTTTAAATAATTTTATCTTTGCAAAATCTCAATGGAAAAGAGTAACAAGAATTTCACTAAGCTGATAATTCGTTACACTCGTTCGTTATATAGACATTTTACGGTATATCTTTTGGTAATCTAATTGACTGCAATATTTCCCTCTTTTTCTTTAAGTTATTATTTTTTTTAAAGAAGCTTAGTCCACACAAAAGCGGGCTTTTAATCTTTTTACTCGAGTTAAGCCTTAAAAAGAGATGCACGATGAAAGAAAAGTCTTGTTTAGAAACATCTTTTCTTATCACTTTTCGTTTTATTTTTTTTATAGAAAAGGTTTTCTTCCTTTTTAATTACGTTTTCTTTCAATAATAAAATCAAAGTTTGTGTTTGATCATCATCAGTTAATTAAAATAATAATCTACAATATCCGTTCATCTATTGGATGAATAGAGGGTAGGGTGTGTACGTTGTGTGAAACGGTGTCTGCCTCTTTCGTTTGGAATAAAAAGAGAAGTAAAATTCGGATCAGTAAGCGCCGAAACTTAGGTTTTTTATTGAATTAAGTTACTGAAAGTTTAATACTATTTATTTTTTTAATTATGTTTTTGTTGAGGTAATAAGGTCGTAAACATTTGCCACTTTCAACAACATTTAAATTACAATTTTTTCAATGGCATTTTAGAAATTCAAGGTGTTAAATGTTCTCAATGGATGCAAAAATAATAAATTTAAAGTGAAAGGTGCGGGCTATTAATTTGGGAAAATTGGTTTTTTAATGATAATATTTAAACGTTTGTTTGATGTAAATGTACATTAGTGTATTTGTAGACAGAAGTTGAATAAAGGAGACGAATTACTTCACAGATTGCCTAGAAGTTTTGATCTATTAATCTAATACCGGTACTGTAGTTAAAATGAATAAATCAAAATTCCAAAAATGATAACCTATTAAAAGGAAAAAGCAAAATCCAAAAAATGTAGGCAGCTTAGAATTATGAAATGCATAAAATAGTGCATTTTTAAAAATTAAAATGTTTCGCTAGTTGTAGATTTTGTAAATAAAATAGTACAAGTCACAATGAATCAAAATTAACACGTACATTAAACCATTTTGCAAGAATTCCAAAATCACACTCGTGTACATCTTTGACAAAATAATTACGTTTGTGTTTTATTAAGAAAGCATCTGTCGGTCATTCGATTACTCATATTTAAGGCAAAAAATTACAAAAAAATACTTTAAAAAAAAATTAGAACTTCATTTTCAATGCATTTTTCTCGGGAATCGCAATCTGTGGCTACATGGCAACTTAACTAATATTTATAAATGCATGTTTAGCTAATAGCCTGAGGGTGGGGAATCAATTTCTAAAGGCAGTGGTCAATTTTTTAACAAAAGGTACATGTAGCCTACCTGAAATAAGGGTTAAAACGCATAGATTTTGTAACTTTAAATGCTTTTTTGTTTCCAAAAGGTGGTTACCTATCTTAGCGACGATTCGAACCCCAAAAAATTTTATAATTTTAACATATTAAATTCTCGAATTAGTAAAAATTCTGAAAAGTTATTAAAACTAAACTAAAAAATGTAAGCCTAAGCCATCTTGTCAGCTAAAAATGACAAAAATTCGGCAAGGTTAATACAGTACTGGTATTAGCATCTGTAAATTCTGGCACTGAAATCTTTTAACTATACACTGTGTACCATAAAAAAACCAAGCCCCAACAAAATAAATCAGAACTTCGTGAAAAATGATTCGATTGAAATGAAACTTGGCACTTACAAAGAATAATAGTGTGGGAACATAAACAAATTATAAAAAATTATAGGATATGCTCGAAATGTCTACCATTAACCCTCACACAAGCTCCAAGTC
>JAQGAZ010003057.1:0-13566 GCA_034692225.1 Polydesmus complanatus
TTTTGCAAGGGTTTCATTTGGGCGGTCGTTTCGGTACTAGAATAGTTGGGAAAATTATGCAATTATGCATAAATGTTGGTTAGATATGTAGTAAACTAAAGCTGAAAAAAAAATTTTTTTTTGTACGAGTCAATTTTTTTTACGGACCTTCCCCTAATCCCTAAAGTAAGGTTCCCATGGGAACCTTACTTTAGGGATTACCCTCGTAATATTGTATTTAGTGATTGAAACGGTGCGCGGGTTCTAAGAATGGAATTTTTCTAGTATTTATTATTATTATACAAAATCCAGCAAATTGTGAGATAAGTTGAATCAACGAATCAAAATCTGAAATACCGGTAAATTATTTTTATGTAATAAGAGAATATATTGTTGACTATAAACTGAAAAACCTCCAGAAAGCGACTATCAGAAAAGTAAATTTTTTATTTAAAAGTAAATTTGAAATTTTAAGCCAACCAATTGAAATGTAAGATGAATACACAAAACGTGGCCAATCAAACTCTAGCCTATGTTTAAGATAAATCATTAATTCCGTAGTAGGGCCTACCCAAATAAAATTTTATTTCCAGTTATCGCTGAAGTACGTCACATGCGTGCAGCAATAATATCCTTACCGTTTTTTACTACATGTATAATGTTCTTAAATTGGGTGACGGCACTTGGTTCTGTCCCTGTAGAAGCGCGTTAAATGAAACCGAGGTGAATAATAAGCCGTCTTCCTCGCCTCCAATTCAATTCCTGAATCTATTTTTTGTAGACTTGGAAATATAACAATTTAATGCTGACAATGCATTCAATTTTATACAGTAAATTTCTGTTCATTGGCGGTTTAATACGCGACGTAATAAAATAATTTTTTAAATCAGGTAAATAAAACAACAGATAATAAGTTAAATATAAAATTTTTTTTTTACTATTTCCTTTAATTTGCTAAAATAATACTTAGTTAGGATTTAATGACTTGAAATTTAAAGAAGCTGTCATAGTGTAGAGGTTAAGCGTACAGCTACAGAGAAGATTGTGACGTAGAAGTTGATGGTTCAACCCCGCTGTGGAAAAATGTTTTAATTTAATTTCACTCGGCCCAAGTGGTGACATATTTACGTCAATCGAGTAGGGCCTTACTTTCGACTGGAAAAGAGCAAGCTAATTAAAGGAAATATAATAATAATAATATTAATAATAATAAAAAGCTTTAAACCCAGTTTTTAATTAACGCTGTTCTATACAGATACAGTATAAGAATGATTTTTAGTGAAAGAATGAACGTAATATAGTGGGCAGTTACCGCTGCCACTAAAGCTTTAAGAAAAAATTTATATATATTTGTTAGCACAAAACTACTTTTAAATCAAATATCAAATGCGCTTACAATCTTCGTCTTTTAATTCTGCTTTCCATCACACTGTCTATCAATTGACTAAGATCCCTTGTTTGAAAAATCTAAACAGTAATGTAGGCAGTGTCATAAACCGTTTTTAGAGTAGAATAATATAGTTATAAGCAACTTTTAATAACATTATCTCTATCGTACTAAAAACATCTTTGGGGATGATAATCGAGAATTATAAAAATAAAATAATTATTCAATTTACGATATTCATAATATTGTAACCGCTTTTTTTTATTTTATTTAAAACGTGATAATTAAATTTTCTTGTTTTACTTAAGTTCCGCAATTTTCGGATTTCAGTTTTTAATGGATCTTGCTGCCAGATAAATACAAAAAAAAAATTTTAAAGTAAATTTGAAGTTGCAGCCAATTGAAATGAAAAGTGAATACATAACAACTTGGAATAGTCGTAATCTTCAAAATCTAAACGGATTTTATCAATTACACTATTCAACACGAAAGCGCAATCTAACAAAAGCCGCAAAAGGAAACAAATATCCTCCAGAAACATAAGTTTCCATTGCTCTTCATTCAGAAGCGACAAATAATACATTATGCTGCTTGTACCGGTAGGACCATGTGTAAAACGAAATACCTGTAGACACCATTGATTTAAAACCTGCTCTTTTTCTTGTTGGTTTAGCAGCTGAACAACTTTGAAAAGGTATTGATTAACCGATTCACCACCTCCAAGTTAATGGTGACAGACGAGAGATTGAGTGTAATAAAGAAGGAAATATAAAGTGGATTAAGTCCATAAACTTGTTCGCTAAATATCTCAAAATGAGATTTTTGGATTTAATCCACTTTGGAACTGAGTGCCTCAGTTAGCTCTTTTAATTTTATGTTTTATTTATTTTAAATACTGGTATTTAGAAACAATATTTTTTATGCTTATTTTATCCCACCAAAATGAATATAATTATTTTTATGTATACCGGAAATCTTAATATTTTAGATATGTCCATCAACGTGATGATGAATGAAACTAGGAGTATAATATCTCCAGAGGTTAGGCCTACTATTTTTTTATTTCTTGTAAAATTTGTTTTTACTTAAATTTTAATTTATTGCATTTTAGATTTGAATTATATAAGGTGCTCCATGCCAATTGTTAAAAAAAAATAATTTTTGTTTTACATTTTTGTATTTTAAATCATTACAAATTAAGGTGGAGAAGTTGACACAGCATTAAAAAATTTAAATGCTTTGATTGATATATTAAAAATGGTACAAGAGCTAAGGAATCAAAAATGGCAACGAAATGAAATCCCTCACTGAGATAGCGGCAAGCCTAAAAAAAAAAAATTATGGAAATTATAGCGAGCGCCATTGGAAATAATTAATAAAAATTTACTAGTTAAACTTAACTTATATTTTTTATACATTTTATTTAGATCAATGTCATTTTAAATCGAAATTTTAAAGCAGATGTGCGAGAACTATATCGATATTGATGCCAACGAATTTAAGCATTCCTCAACCATATTAAATTACATTCAGCCTTTATTAAGCCTGTAGCAAACTCATGGTAAGCCATGCACATTTAGTTATGTAAATAAGCGAGCGAACCAATCGCGAACTCGAATGCGTCGGCGAAACCAATCGAATCAATTTTCCACGATTGGAAAAAATGAATTAATTTCCCGCAATCGGGAAAAAAGAAACGACTGATTGTGACGAGAATAACTGAATGTTAATTAAGTTGTGAATTATTTTAGATATTTTGTTAATTAGTTAAGTCTAAAGTTTATTTCTCAGAACTGAATATAAACTCATGTTTGTGTCAAATAAAATCATTCTGACTTTGAGGTGTGAACCACTCGGTTCACGGTCAGCTCCAAACTCAAAACCTTTGCCTTGGTTTCTCTTACTTCTACTGGAGAGAATTTCCCGCTCTGGCGAATTTCTTGTGGCCTGGGATTAGTAAAGAACTACTGCCAAAGCCAACACGCCAATGACTCGTACCATTGCATGCAATTTTGCCAAACTGACAGGTATATCGCAAGGTCTACGCAAAGCTACCAGTGTGATCACCATTGCCACTGCATCTGCAACTCGCATTGATTGCTCCATTCAGCCTGGGTCTTAACTCAATACAGTATGGTGCCCTTAGCCTACATGGAGATCTCCCGGGTGGTCGACACCTCTTGGCCGAACAACCTTTAAGCTGGGAGCTTAGCGCACTCTTGTAATCTGGCTATAAGGAAAATGAGGAGTAGGGTGTTTCCGCAGGTTCAAGCCCTGGATACTACCTACTCTTCTTTGACTAACAAGGGGTGGCATTCTGGGTCTCCGGGCTTCTCTGTCCAATTAGACAGCGCGGAAGACAGTAAAAATTAATAAAAACAAAAAAAATCCGTTACAAGCCATTTAACATTGATTTTTCTTTTTTAGAACAAAGTGCTCGAATTGAGAAGCGTCATGGATAAACTTAAGAAATACCGACGTTATCCTCTAAAATATGTTTCCAAAAAAATGTTTTTTTTTTTTGATTTTCGATGTAGAATTATTAATGGGGTTTAACAAAACAACGGGTTTAATAAAAATCTATTTTCTTAATAAATTCGCACAATTCCGCTTATTTACGTATTTTCAGCGATTAACTTTGATAACTATCGATCAAAACTGTTGAACGAGAGCGTGAAAATCGCTAATTAAATCTTTTTTTTTTTCTTTTTAATTTGTAAATCTTTGGAACTACATTTTTTCCGATACCAAATTATTTCCCATTCCAATTCAATTTCAATGTTATTGTTTTATTAAAGAACCAACACGTGTATTTTTTTTCAGCCGCAAAATGGATTCATCCCAAAGTGAAAGTAAAATTTAATTCACCAATTCTCACCAAAATTCGTGCAATTATGATTTTTTTAAAAATTGATATTTCTCTAGTAAAAAAAAATTATAATCTTAATTCCGGAGCCGATTGCTATAGGCTATAGGCCTACCTATATTTACTCTTGGAATATCATTTCTTAGCAACTGCTGCTGCTTCTTCAGAATCGAAGCTTAAAACTGACGAATCCCCAAAACTCGTCGTTGTAGATAATTTAATTAATATTTGTATACAGTAATTTTAAATTTTTTTAAAATTCCAATACAGTAATAATAATTATAATAGATTTGCGAACTGAATCCAAAAAAGAAACTTCGACCGATGAAGGAGAAGAAAACTGGAAACCAAAAGATGAGGAGGAGGAGGCTAATGATACTTTAAAAGGAGATTGATACCTTGAATTTTTTTTCCCTTCTAAATTTGCGGAATTTATCCCTAACATTTCCCAAAGCAACCGCTGATTCGTCAAAATCGAAGCTTAAAACCGCGGAATCTCGACAATTAGACGATAAAGGTTTAATTATTCTATTAAAAATCGATCTTAAACTTTTCCCAACAATTGTACTTTTTTTTTCTCCCCAGCAGCTTCGCGAACTGAATCGGAATTGAAAGCTGAAGAAGCTTCAATCAAAGAACAAGGTAGTTTTTATTTAAATAATATACTCGGTTAACCCAATTGTAATTCAAAGGTGTTAGACGAGAGAGCTTGGGGAACAGAACTTTTTCAACTTAAAAAAGACAAATTATTTTTGATCTGAACTTTATTCTTGTATAGCGTTGCAATTGGAAGATGTTCTGACGGACGTGGCACACAAGAGTTCTCTAAATGCGGTGGATCTATGCGTAATCTACCATTCCCCCCCCCCCCCCGGATCACGCATCAACCAGCCAGCAAGAACTAGTTCCACCACCCCAACTTCCAAAGGCTAAACAGAGTCGAAATCAAATTGATGGAATGTTTTGTTTATCTCTCGATAGGAGCAAATATGAAAAAATTGCCGCGTTAGAAGCAGAAATAGTGGCCTTGAAACAGACGGTGGAAGACCGATCTAGAAGAATGCAAATAGAGAAATGTAGGTGCATTTGGTATTACAAAATTTACGAGTATTTGTACTAATAATTTTTTTTTTTTTTTAAGTGAAACGTTTTTTCATGCGCGGTCTGACTTTTTTGGCCAGGGTAAATTTTTATTTCCAGCTGTCGCGAAAGTACGGCACCAGTATGCGGAAGTATATTTTGCATTCGTGCCAAAATAGAATAAAATATTTATTTACGTTTGCGTGCGAACTGTATCGTTTCGTCTGTAGCCACGTGCTCGTGATGTCATTGTAAGCGACAATAAATCATTCTGTTTCAATAGCGGAATAAAATATTATCCTTACCGTTTCTATAATGTCCTTAAATCGGGTGACTGCACCTTGTGCTCGCTCTTTCGAAGAGCATTAAATGAAGCCGCGAAGTGAATACTATGCCGTCTTCCTCGCATCCAATTCAATTAGAAATGTAATAACTTAATGCTGACAATGCATTCAATTTCATACAATAAATTGTTGTTCATTGGTGGTTTATTGTGCAACATACAAGTGTAATAAATTAATTTTTTAAATCAGGTGAATAAGACAACAGATAGAAAACACTAAAACAGTTTTTAATTAACGCTGTTGTACAGATATAAGAACGAATTTTAGTGAATGAAGTGCACTTAATATAGTGCATTTAAACTCTAAAAGAAAAAAAAAATATTGATTAGCACATAATTACTTTTAAATCAAACATCACTTACAATCTTTGTCTTTTAATAACTCTGCTTTCCATCACACTGTCTATCAATTGACTCAGGCGTTCACTCCTCAATCGATTCTTCATATTGTCTGGGCCTTTTGAGCTAATCAAAGCAGCTTTCTCCTTGCATTCCATCAACGCTGCGTCAGAAATTGCTCTCCTATCCATCAACACTGGGCTGATTTCCCCATATATATTACGTCTAATCTCTACCAATTCTTGTAGCAGATGCGAAGGCGCAAAACCAATAGAATAAATTCTCTGCGTTTGGTCGCGATTAAGTCTGCCAATCGGTAAATGTTATTAAGAAAGTGGTTTTCATACTCTGCCGGACTTAAGCGCCACAACTGCCAAAACAACTGGGCATAGTCGTAATCTTCAAAATCAGAACAGATTTTACATATTACTTCACTTAACAGCAAAGCATAATTGACCACGTCCAAAAGCGGCCATCCATACTTTGCCGCTTCCACGAATAAGGATTGCAAGGGCCAATCTAAAAATTGATGTAGTAGGAATGAAATATTACCAGGGAGCATAAGTCTTGGTTGCTCTTCATTCAGAAGCGACAAATTAAACATTAAGCCGCAAGTAGGCGTCGGTCTATAGCGGAATGTTAACGTAAAATGATCTTCTAAAACCTACTTTTTTTCTGCTAGGTTTAATTTTTGAAATAAATACTCGCACGTTGCTCGACTACCTTCAGATAAAACAACTTTGCAAAGGTATTCATTAAGCGATTGTCCACCTCGCAAGTCCATAGCTCCAAAAAGTCTATTCCACAGATCCTCATCACCGAGCAAAGTGCAAGCAAAGTACACTACCAAAATGCGGTGACCCATATAATACATCGGACATTGTACCGCCTCAACGATATACTTATGTATTCGATTGTTGGATATGAATTCAATCAGCTGCCGAGCTTCATCCTCCAAGCAGTTGAGGCAGGCGATTTCGAAGCATCTTTCAACACTCAATCTCTCGTCTTTCACCATCCAATCGGCCGTTTTAACATAGTCTAATGTTCCATGCATAGTCCATTTACCATTCTTCTTTCCTCCACTGTGATAACGACACCAAGCGAATATATCTCCATTCCTATTGGCTTAATAAAGTTTAACAGTTCATTTTTACATGTTTTAGGCAGTGAAAGAGCCCAGACTTTGCTCTTCGCTTTCTCTTCGATTTCCGTCCATTTCTCATTATTTTCATGCAGGTTGTAATAATTTAGACCGTTAAATGTTTGCGCAATTTGGGTGCGATTCCACAAATGAGTGATTATTTTCCCCCCAGCTAGATGTTGAAGCAACAGCGTTTGAAGCACGAAATTCATTGTATTGCACTTCTTAAAGTAGCTAATAGGACACAATAACAATTAATATTATTCAAAGAATCTCATAAATAAAAATACCTTAAGTTATAATTCTTAAGTTAGATACAGTTCGAAGATGTTTAATAATGCGCTCTATTTAAATTTTTATTAAAACCCATGTGGGGACTATTATCACAATGAATATGTTTTAATATGCATTACTTCTTGTATGTATAATGTTGCCAGTGCAAACATAAATAAAAAAAAATAATCCCCAGAAGTATAAGACAAGTTCATTCCTTGGAGCGGTCTCAATATTCTATTTAAATTTCCACATGTTAACTGCAATAGTTAGGATCTAATTAAACAGCCTTAATCTATTTTTATTACCTCGTATTTGATATCCACTTTCCAACAATAGACAGAAATATCAAATTATTGTTGAGAAAAATTAAATATTCGCGACTTCAAACCGTAAAACTTTTCAAATGTAGAAATGTGTGGAAAAGTCCAAAAACTCACAGCTGATTGCAGCGATATCTCCATGTAAAATGCATCCAAACTGCTTGTCAATTTCTGTTCTTTAAACTCGCATATCACGTGGACAGTGTTGCCCATCGGCGGTGTTTTTAAAAAAAAAAAAAAAAAATTATAAACCAAATATTTTAATAAACATTTTGCAAAATTATTAAAAAAAATTTGTTTTTAAATTTTTTTTTAATAAATAAAATACCGGTATTTAGTACAATAAATTAGTTTCTAAATACAGTAGAAGAAAATTAGGACATTAGATGCATTCGCAATTAAAGTCGGAATAAATTTTGGAGTAATAGTTTCGCAATTTGTTTGTGAGAAAAAGCAAATTTTGTTGACATTGCTTGATCTTGTGTAGCACAAATATTGTGTTCCAATTATTTTTTAAAAACATTAGACAAATAATTTAAAATTTTTCTTCTAAAAAAAATATTAATTAAATGGAACCCTTATTAAAATACTGTACATGTAATAAAAAAAACATTGAAAAAAAAATTTATAATTAATCTACACCGTGTTCAGGAAAGAAACATTCAATACCGCACGAGTTAAATAAAACGTTCAGGCTGCATTAAAACATTAAATGGCACTGAAACTAAAACTATTTTAATCTAAACCATAATACTCGTAGTAACTATTTTACACTTTTTAAAACCTACTTCAAGTAAAAATTAACGTCACAATGACGTCATTATTAATTAAATGGCTTTGACTGAAGAGGACAGAATAGCGAGTGGCGAGCTCGTCTTGCTGCGTGTGTTGAGGACGAAGGGGGCAATTTTGTAAACAAAATTTAGCAATTAATTATTAAAAAAATTCTTAAAGTGAAGTTTAGTACATGTGTCATTCAAATATTTGGATTCTTAAAAGGATTTAATACTAATTCAGTTGGGTACGCTTTTTTAATGCTAACGGTATTGAACCGTTGAACGTTTTTTTCCTGAACACAGTGTAAATGTACTAAAGAATGTTTAACAGAAAAAAAAATGTTTTTACACAATCATGTTTCAGAAAAAACAGAAAATTTATCATTTTATAATCAAGTGCAAATCAATGTTTGCCATCAACTTTATTTAATTTCGTTCAAAGTTTAATTCATAATAAATTTAATAGCAATTATAATTATTTTATGAAAAGTTATCTTAAAATTGATAATACATGAAATGTAGTTTTATATGAATAAACTGTCGCGATGCTTCCAAAATATTAGTATTTAAATGCACACACAATATTATTACGATCGATGTAATAAGTAGACACAAGTCATTTAATACAGTAAAGAAAGTAGTGGAAATACAGTAAAGAAAACCAAAAAAAACAAAGATGTTTTGAGGAAGCCCCCACCCCTCCGAATTTAAGCAAAGTAAAATTAAGTTGTAAAATAGAAGTCATCCCGTTGAGGTTTCTGATCCAGTTCTAAATTAAATGAAATATAATGATTAGTGCAAATACGCGTAAAATTAAATACTCAAAACACACCCACACTTTTCTGCTTTTAATTTGACTTTCCATCACAAGGTCTATTAGTCGACTCAGGTGTTCACTCGTCAATTGCTTCTCAACATCAACTGGGTCTTTTGAGCTCTGTAGGGCGGCTTTTTCCTTGCATTCCATCAACGCCGCGTCGGAAACTACGCTCTCATCCGTCAACACTTTGATGATTCTATCATGTACGAGTATATCTCTTCTCCATCAATTATTGTAGTAGTCCAGCAGCTGACACCACATTAGTATGGAAGTTTTGGTGTACACAAAATTCTTTCTGGAAACGTTAGTGGGTATATAAGAACGTTTTCAGCCACATCACGGATTTTATCCATTACATCACCCAACAGCGGAACACAATAGCATCTGTCCATCAACTGCCACCCACGATGTGCCACTTCCTGGAATAAGGATACCATGGGCCAACGTAACAAACACTTTAATAGGCTATAAATACTCTTTTCAAACATATGTCTTCGTTCCTTTTCACACATCAGCAACAAATAATACATCAAGCCGCAAGTAGGAGACTGTGTATAGCGATAATAGCGGTGTTCTAATGAAGTCCTTTGAGTTAAAGCCTGTTCTTTTTCGACTTGGCTTCCTTTTTGTAAAAAATACTCACATGTCGCTCGATTATCATTCGATAAAACAACTTTGAATAGGTATCGATTAATTGCTGTCGAAGCCGGATACGCACGCGGTAATAACGAGTAGACACCAATATAGAATACCATACTGTTTAATAATACAAGTTGTGGCAATGGACCGCAATAGAGAGAGCAGTAGACAGCAGTCCGCCGCCGAGCGCACCCGGACGACTACTGACTAGCAGTCAGTGTGGGCCCCAACTTATACTCGCTAGTTCACGCCCAGCTCACACGGTGGCGCCCCGACATCTCTTCCCATTCTTTAATGCGTTTGTCCCCAAGCGCACAGTAATGGGTGAAAACCTAAATCGGCGCCACAATAATGCAAACAAAAAAATCTCACATTGCCACAAAACCTTAAAATTAACAAAGCTTTCTTAACAATCAATACATTTTAAATTCTTAAAATTATGAACAATTACAGTCCCAAATGAACTGTTGATCAAATAAAGCTATATTATACTCAAATAATGTTAGAAAAATATTATTCAAAAAGAATTTTAATATTAAAAGACAATTAAAGTCTTCTTTCGGTGAATAGTCTTCAGTTGGCAAAAACTAAGTTGAAGCTGAGGGCCATCTGCTTCTTCCGGTTAAGCCAAATGGTCTGGTCTAGATAGAGTATGCTGTCATCTAAACAATGGTGTGGTATGTTGACACAGTTGGTTGTTGAAGCTGTTGCAAAGAAAATGCACACAAAAACAATGTGTCTCAAACAGCGTGAAGAATGTAGGTTAGGCAATAGGCCGCTGTAGCTGCAGTGTATTACCCCATGTCATACTAATCGAATAGGCCAATATGCTTAGGAGAGGTAAGCACATGGTCAGGCGAAGATAGTACATAAACATGGTGAAAACACTGTACAGACGGCAAAGACAAATTATTTCTTCCAACATGGCGTCGATGTTGCTAGTGGCATCACAACATGACATCAGAGGTTGAAAGTGTTGACCTTGTAGATGGTAGCAAATTCTTTCAAAATGGCTGCTATGTTGCTAGGCGACATCACAACACTGCTGCACTGGTTGAAAATTCATTGCAAATGGCTGATGAAATTTTCCATTGCAAATGGCTGATAAAATTAATCCATTGCAAATGGCTGATTAAAGCAATCCATTGCAAATGGCTGATAAAAGCAATCCACTGCAAATAGCTGACACAATCAGTTCATTGCAGATGGTTGTCAAAATTGAGTTAAGGCAGTCACATTTGGTACATATGGTTTGAAATGGCTCAGGTACCAGCGCTTGCTCATCCAATCAAACTCACACAAATTGCAAAAGATTATATTTCCCAATATGGAAACAATTAAATTAATTTAAATTCCAAGCAATAGGATTAGTTAAAAGATCAAAACAAGACACTCAAAAAATTCAAAAAAATATTGAATAAATAATTAACTACATACAAAAACATTGAAAAAAATGCAAAAAAATATTAACAAAAAGCAACAGAGCCCTGAAGGAATTCAAAAAAATTTTACAAATTCTTACAAAAACTCAAAAACTAATTAATTATTCAAAAAAAATTGTTAGAGAATAAATTCCCTCAAGGAATTCTAAAAAAAACTAACTCATATTATTTGTAATTTTGTTGACATTTGTCCTTAGGGACGCTAATTATTAAAAAAAAAAAAAAAAAAAAAACTAGCTATAATCAAATTTTGGAGAAACACTCCTCCTTCTTCAAAATTTGATTAGTCCCTACTAAAGCTAAGTGAAGCATCTTCGAATGCAAAAAAATCAAAAACAAGAATGAAAAAACAAAAAAATAAAGGCAGTTGATATGCAAACAAAAATAGAAAAAATTCAAAAAAATAAAAAATGAACATGAAAAAAATGCTTGCCCAATTCAATTAAACAAAGAGAAAAAAAATTAATTGATCTCAGAGTTCAAAAAAATTGGTGACTCATAGCAAAAAAATTGGTGACTCATAGCAAAAAAATTCTGCATAGAGCACATGTTCAAAAAATAAAACAAAAGAAAATGAAAAAAACAAAAAGAAAAAAATGAACATGAAATGATCTTTACTCTTCACACTACAAAAATAAAGCTATCTATTTCTACAAAAAAAAAAAAGCTATCTTATTCTAATAAAATATAATTCTCTCTAATTTTAATCCTAATGCATTTATTTTTCAAGAAAAACACACAAAAAACTATCTAATCTAGGTATTTTTTAAAGTAGAAAAATCCTAAAACTTAAAATAAAGGTATTTTTTTTATAGAAAAAAAGTCCTTAAAAAAAACTAAGAAAAAGGTATTTTTTTAGCTAAAAAATCCTAGAAAAAGCTCAAAAATAAAGGTATTTTTTCAGCTAAAAAATCCTAGAAAAAGCTATTCATTTAAATAATTTTTGTAGTCTGCATGGACTGTGCAAAAAAATGGTATTTTTTTTTTTGGAAAAAAATTCTAAAACCTATTCATTTATATTTATCTTATTTATTTACTTATCTTTGCAATTTATGCAGGTTTGAACGCTGTTTTCTTCAGTAGAAAATATTTTTCACGTAGGTTTCCAGTCATTAAAAAAATGGTGGTCCTGTCAACTGCGCCAATTTGTCGAGGCCGGATACGCACGCGGTAATAACGAGTAGACACCAATATAGAATACCGTACTGTTTAATAATACAAGTTGTGGCAATGGACCGCAATAGAGAGAGCAGTAGACGGCAGTCCGCCGCCGAGCGCACCCGGACGACTACTGACTAGCAGTCAGTGTGGGCCCCAACTTATACTCGCTAGTTTACGCCCAGCTCACACGGTGGCGCCCCGACATTGCCTTAGCTGGAAAAATTCTATTCAACCCATCCACTTGACCGCTTAGAGTGCAGGTAAAGTAGGCTACTAACATGCGTTGGTCAAACATCCAATAACTTCCCACCTCATCCATATACTGCTGTCTTTGATCGTTGGGAATAAATTCAATCAATTCACGAGCTTTGCTTCTAAGCTGTTGAGGCAAGCGAACACATAGCGATTTACAATGTCTACTCTCTCGCATTTCACTACTAACTTGGCTGTTTCCGTGCATCGTCCAACACAGTTGTTGAGGTACCCAGTTGTCTAAAAACTGAAATCTACGATTATGTAAATTATGATATTGCCACCAAGCGATGATCTCTATTCCAATTGGCTTAATAAAAGTTGACAGTTCCCGTTTACATGTTTCGGGTATTGGAAGAGCCGAGACTTTGTTTTTTAATTGACGTTCTATCTCCTTCCATTCGTGCTTATCTCGGCTTAGTTCGTTAGCAGGTTTCTCGTTAAATAATGCTGCAGTTTGAGTAAAAATGTCGCATTGACTCCACAAATGAGCCACTGTTTTGACCCCAGCTAGATGCTGGAGAGACTGACTTTGCAACACAAAATTTTGCATCGCATTCGATTCCATACACGTTAATCTGCAGCAATAAACTATTATAAGTTAATTAACATACGAGGGTAGTCCCTAAAGTAAGGTTCCCAAGGTCCATAAAAAAAATTGACTTGTACAAAAAAAAAATTTTTTTTAGTTTAAGTTTACTACATATCTAACTAACATTTATGCATAATTGCATAATTTTCC
>JAQGAZ010003058.1:0-13563 GCA_034692225.1 Polydesmus complanatus
AAAAAAAGAATCAAAAATCATAAGAATCTGAGCTGCATTACTGGAGTTATGCAAATGTCAAACTTTGTTTTTGGGTTATCTCAAAATGACAAAAAAGTGACATAGCCCAGGTGTGCTTTAAGGTATCGACTTGTAGAAATAATAAGCTATAAATCGGTTTCGAATAAAAAAGGGGTAATAAAATCTAGCAATGAAAAAAAAAAAAGTGTTACACTCCCGAGGTATATTATTTTCATCAATTGAGTCATAGTAATATTGTCAAATAAAATAAAAAAAAATTGAATAAGCCAACTCAACTTCCAATTAAATTATCGATAGATTTTATCGAGCTTCAAAAGCCTATAATTTAGCCAAAGGCTGCTCATGTATGTCACTCTTTCTCACTTATCTAGGCGCACTCTTTATCCAATTGCTCATCTCCGAAATTTCGCATCTGCTAATTTCAGCCTAGTGCAAAGCCTGTAGCTACAAATCCATCGTTAAAAATCGATCAAACGCCTCAATTTGGAAAAATAAAAACTGCTACCGAACGTCAACGACAGCTTTAATTATTACAACAGAAAAAATAATAGAAAATTTTTTTTTTATAAAAAAAATGCGTGAGTAATCTCGAATTTGACGCTTGATCGGTTATTGAAAATAAGAAATTATACCGAAAGCGTTAATCTCAATCGCGCGTCAATCACGTGCACAAACAGGCGTAATCACCATCACGAAGCCCATGCTACTCCCAATTTAATATTCGATTACCTACTTATTATAGTTAATTTCAAACATTTATGTTAATTACAATAAACTACTCATGTTTAATTTCGACTACCGGTATTAATACAAATCCTAATTCCTAATTATTTTTTTTTTACTACTTAATTATTGTCGAGCAAAGCAAAATTCTGCTTTCTTTACACAAAACAATAAGTAGACGCCTGCAAATGATTTATGTGGCACTCAGTATACTATAGAAAGCCATAATTTAATGTTTAAGAAGATGGAAAATAAGAAATGCGCGCACACACACATACAAGTAGTAAAATAAGTCGTAATCCTTCAGGCACTTACCAGCACCTGTATAACAATAATTTAATAAATTTCAGGTCTCGGTGGATGGGACTTCCAGAAAAACCGATTTATCCAAACAACCTCAATTCCCGACTACCCATTACACACAAAGCCAAAGCAGTGCAGTACATGATATTTGTTTTCTTAAAACAGATGAATTATAAACTTCCCGAAATCAACTTGTGGTGTCTGTGACACGTATACCATTATACGAGACAGGGTATACAATTGAAATCACTTCACGCCTCCTCCTCTCCCCCCCCACCTCATTCCTCCCACTCCCATTGTATTATATTAATGACTTGCCAAAAACACGACGAGGCGGTGAGTACAATGCAAATGCAGGCATCGACACTTTTTTTGCGAATCAAAAATTATTCAAACGTCTTTTTCGTTTTTTTCTCATTTCACACGAGTGGTGCACGAGTTTCGCACGAGGCGGGCGGAGATTGTGCATTTTGTTTGCTCTTTCCATCAACTTCAATCAATTTTTTTTATTAGTATTATTCCAGCCAAATTCGGTTCCAAAAAAAAAAAAAAAAAACAGCTGCGTTTAATCGCCTGCGTAGAAACAGTAATTGAAATCAAAACAAAAACTGACAGGGCGATGCGGTACCTCTTCCAAAATAATGTTTACCGGATAAATTCTCCACCCATCCCACCCCATCCTCCCTATTCCCTTACGACATTTCTTCAAACCGATTCCTGTACATTTAGATCTCTAGGGAGCGTAATGGCGCAAGGACTGCTAAAGGAAAGACATCGTTACATCACCGTAAGATACTTAGCGACTGGATACCGACGTTATTATTCTAGATGACTCATTCGCAAAACTCTTAGATTTGAGAATATCAACTGAGGAAAATCAAGCTCGAACTAGGTTACTACTGCACTATTGGCCGGGGGAAACAAACTTGAAAATTTATTACTAGATACAGTACTTTCGAGAAACTCTGTACAAAGAAAAACTAAATGATTATCGTTTCAAACTTCTTCAAAATAAATATTCGCATGAGTCAGCGCTCTTTGCGCAGTGTCTTCTCCCTCTGTTTGCTCTCTGAGTTTTGCGTATGTGTGTCGATTTACGTCGAAAGCCGGCGCAGTGAAAGTGCAGTGAAGAATTGTTTTGGTAGAAAGCGGGAAGAAAAACTAATGATCTCTCATTGCGAGAGAGCAGCGTGGATAGCGCAGTTGAGGAAAACGATACCGTCGGCGGGCTGGTGATTTGTTTTACATGTGGAAACGTTTTTCGTCGTTAAATGAACGCCATTATAAACACACCAGTCCGCAAATTTTTATTGGATCCATATTGAGATATAAAATTCTACAAGTAAAGCGGGTAACATCGATGAAACAATTTATTCGTCTAACGAACTCCCTCGCTCCCATTCCCCCCCCCCCCCCCCCCTGTACTAAGTTTGGAATCCCCGCCGAACAAATCCGTGGATGCGTAGGGGCAAAAAGATAACGAGCGGTACACGCGTGCCAGAGCATGCGCACTGAAAGTGCCCGAAGAAAAACCAAAATACACTGTACTGTATTAATTCTATTTATTATGATTTTAATTTTTAAAAAATTATTCTACATGTATAGAGTACGGTAAAGATTCTGCAGTATAAACACTACTTTTTCATACTTGTATTTAAAAACAGTATACAGTATTTTTTTTTGCATAATATGTAGCGTCAATAAAATTATTATCGTTGTGAGATATTTCGCATATGTAGACCGATATTTTCCCTATAAAATGCAGAAAAAAAGTGAAGTTATTTATTTAGTATCCAAGGTCCAGCTGTATTTAATTGTTTGAAGCAGTTATGCAGAAGAAGATTGGACCCTCGGCTCCCTGTTTTTATTTTCTCACATCCCCATCCCCCCCATACACTATTATCCCACTCGGCATGGCAAATTAGACCGACTTCGATTGCTGCTGACGTCACATGAGCAAACTGAAATTAGACTCGCGTTGTTTGATGTATAAAAGAGCGTATGATTCATTAGTAACGCACATAAAAAGCCAGGCCAATCGAACCCAGGGCCGGGCGTCAGCTACCCTTCACCCACCCCCCTCCTTTCCAATCGCCGTCATCAAGTGGAAAACAACGATGTCAAGGGGTTAGCGCATCGTGGGAGTCAAGCAGATTGGAGATGAAATTAGAGAGAAGCGTTTACGAGCGAGTAAACAAATACACGCCGTTAGCGAGGGAGCCGAGAGAAAGAACTCACCGTGCGGGATGTCTCCACCCTCTTCACCTTCCCTCCCTTAAAATCCTTCTCTCCGGTGCCCAATATTTTCAGGGAAATTTACTCTCTATTCAACGATCCACTTAACGTCACCTGCGGAAAAACACTTTCAATTGAACGTTCGTTTGAATAACCCGTCGCATCTTTGAAAGGGGCTTTCGAAAATTATGTCACAAATCACCATTTATTATTGGACGCCGTTTTAGCCTCAGATTAATTAGGAAGACAGTAAAAATGCAACATATAACTTGAGCAAGTTGGAATTTTTAAATACTGTATCACAAAAGAACAAAATAAGCAGCTGAAAGATTTTATGAATCTTAACATAATTTGTAATTATGATGCAAATGTGCTATTTTTCAATCAAATATCGGCTACATATACAGTATTATACATTTTTACATTAATTTTATTTTAAGAGCATTTATTTAGTCGCTTTCACCTGCACCGCTTAACGCAAGTGAAACGGTAAATTGTTTCAGCATCATCATTCATGAATTAACTCCTTTTTACATTAATCTACATGAAGTAGGCCAAAACGTTTCCCCCTTTTATCGTTATCGTTAAGATTGTTTTTACGTTAAAAATATCCTGCAGAGTTATCCAAACCAAAAATGCCACCAGCAAATTGTCAATTTGTCTTCATAAAAATTCGTAGTTATCATAAACAAAGTTTTTTACGAAAACATTTTTTTTATCTTACTAACACAGCAGTAAACTTATAGGAAATGTTACTCGCGCAAAATCAGTATTCATTAACAAAAAATCATTAGCAGCACATTTACTAAACAAAAAAAAAAAATTAATGATAGTGTATAGGCAAATCCTCTTTTAATTTTTTAAAATGGTACTGTAGTTCGTTCAATAAACTTTTAAAGCCGTTTACTGTTTTTATCTTCATTCAACTACTTGTGTGCGGAAAACGGTGGCAATAATGAAGACAATTTTCCTTCAAAATTAAGCCTTACCCTAAAATATGATTCACAGTTTGCAGCAAAAAAAAAAAAAAAAAAATTGGCATATAATTGTAGAGTCAGATGGAGCAGATTTTCACACAAACGCTCTCATTAAATTAATAACGGGGATATTTTTTTTTTATCAGCCAGCATCGTATGCGAAGGAAATAGCGAGTGTAAGTGGATGGAGCAGCTGATATTAAACACAAAAGGATCTCATCAATCGCAGCCTATTCTGAACCCGGCGACGAAAATCGCTAACATCGCACTTCGCACCGACGAGAAAAAGAAAAAAAAACAAACAACGATCAATAACTTTTCTCTCTTTTTAACACAAGATGAAAGGAAACTGGCAGAATAAAAAATTCAATAATATTAAAAAAAAAAAAAAAGTGTTGCCGTCACAAAATGCTCTCGGTTGGCGAGAAAGTCCCCCCCCCCCCTACCGTAGCCCTTCTTCCGATCCCCATAAAGTAACCCCGTCGAGGCAACGCGCGATTTGTATAGGCGTAAGCGAGAGGTAATTAACTCGTTTGTCAGGCATCACGATCTCTGCGGCCATCTATAACTAATTGCTACTCCCCGCCAACTTTGATGACGGTTTCCATAGTAACTCGAGCAAAAATACTTGTCAGATGCATCTTTCCATCGCAATAGGGAGTGTGCGTCTGCGTTGACAGCGTCTCTGTCATCAACTTCCAAGAATGAAGGCGAAATGGTGACAACTTTAGATATATTGTACAGCACAATTTGGCCAAATGTCTGGATATTATGCAATTGCGAAATATTATATCACTTCTAAGCTCAAAGCTAAAGAAAATGCAATGAGATAAAATATGTGGAATGCAAAATAAATTTTTTTAAAAAAACTTTTCATTTTCCAAAATTCTGGTAATTTTTAGATAAACCAAAAAAAAAAAAAAAAAAAACAATTACTTCAATAATTATTTCAACTTCTATTTTTTAAACCATTTATCAATTTTTTAAAATCGTCGGCACATCCGCTCAACGAAGTCTTTTTCGAACTTCCGGGTACAGTATTTTATACTGTAGAAATTTCAATGTAAATCATTTTCGCTACATTGAACTTTAATATAAAAAATAGTTCGTTTTAACGATTTTTTTTTTTAGTTTTCAAGTCCCAAAGGAGGAAATATGATCGATACAACACAATATTCAAAAATAAATAGCCAAAACTTTTAGTTTTTTATTTTCTCTTTGACGCGGTTTATGGTTTTTATCTACAGGCTATTGAAGAAAATCCATACCGGTATTACAGAAATGGAACACATTAACAATTTTTTTAATTGAAATTACTGTATATCCATAGTACTGTTGTGTTCGCTGATTATAACGACAAATTACAAGTGATGAAAACCCAAGAAAAATTGGAAATAATTTTAGAATTTTAACGATATTTTTGCTTTGCTTGTCAAACCCGCTACATTTTATTACATCAATTGTGCATTATGAAATATCTTGAGCTTCACAGTGCAATAACTATGTAAAACCTTTAAAACCTGAAAAACTATTAAACCGTACTGTTTCTTTTCAATACAGTATTTTTTTATAACGAAGAATCGAGTTTTTCGTGTACAGTACATGTACGTGGGATCACACAGTACGAGAGCGCCGCATGTCTAAAGCCTACTTTCAAAGCAAAAACACTGGAATTAAGAAATATAAAAGCTCGTAAAAATAAATGGCTTATAAGGGACTCGACTCGAAATGAGCTAAATTTTCTATTACGAAAAACCACCATGACTGTGCAACGTAATAAGTTTCATTTGCTTCTAAGCACACACGAGGCTTGGTCAGAAAGTACCTAAAGGAAGGAGGCGCTCTTCCAACAAAGCTCAAAGCTATTTTATTAAACAAAAAAAAAAAACATTTCTTATTCTTGTTAATTAACTTTAAAAAAAAAACCAAACTTAAAAATTTAAAAAAAAAATCGTTTGAAAGGTATGTTTTCTATTTGAAGGCTCTTTATTTACCCCTTACACTGTATTTACTTTATTGTCCCAATATTATATTTAATCCACGTAATCCCAACTTTAGCTTGTACATTTGTATTTTGTAGTTCACTATCACCTGCATATCCCCACTTTTTATTCCTCTGGGCACCCGTTCACCAGTCTGCCTGCCAGCCATATGCTCCCAGTATACGGTAACTTTTATTCATCGACACCATTTTCAGTTCTAATAGACCCATCCCCACTCAAACCTCGTTTTTCCAAGGTGCGTTCTTCATCCCTTATAATATCTCCCCATCCACAGCTACCTATCTCAATAAAAAAAGAAGAATCTTTATTCAAATTTTTCTCCCTCGCTCTCTATTCTACCTTTAAAAAAACAACTTTTATTTCGCGCCATGGATCAAGCTTTCCATCCTCCGAATCGAAAATTTTTCCAGCCGACTCCGAACTCAGAAATAAAGAATCGCACGAATACACCATACGCATAAATAGTGCTTTCAACACACTTTTTTTTTCCTATTCTATTTATTATTATGATCAGATTGCATAAAGAGAGAGATGGTCGTCTACAGCTTTTCTAAGAAAACGAGAATAGAGAAGAAAGTACTGTAGCCTATTCTTCCTTCCAACTTGTACAAGAGTAGTTTACCTTACGTAATCTCGCTCCCCATTCTCCTCCTCTTTTTTCTTTGCTCAGTTCGCCCCCCTCATCTAATATTTGAATCGGATCAATCTTTCACAGTCCACGCTTTATTGAGATTCCGTATCTATTCAAATATGTAGCGTGTATCGTATTCAAATCTTTCGTCATTCACTCTCTTACCTCTGTTCGCTTTCTTAATAATAATATTATCTCTCTTTTCCTCTCCGCCACTCTATCCGTTTATCTTCCAATGTTGGTTTTATTTTATACGCCAATTCCTCGCAATAAGAGAATGTATATTTTTACCTTTAATGTTGGTAGGAAGGTATAGTAGTAATATATTTTAAATTTAAAAGAGAAATGATTATCGATGCAAATTGAAGGGCAACATTTGGTATTGCATAAAAACATTCTCACTAAATTCAATTTTGCTTCCGTATAAAACTGTAGAATTTCATTAATTAAAAAAAACCTATCGTATAATAATATACGGTAATATGTTTTCTATTTTTCTTTAGTATTTTTACGTTTCCCTTTTGATGATTTATTACAGCGCTCTTTTTATCAACGTCGTAAAAAGCTTTTAAAATAAATGTTTTACACTACCTCGTATTTGTGTATTCGTAGAAAATATGAAAATGCTGTTGTAATTTTCCATTCAAAGTTATCAAAAAACCTTACATACCTGAAAATAAAATAGAAAACAATTTTAGAATATAAAAATCAAAGTTTGAAATTTTATATAACAAAATAATATGCAATTTAAGAAAAAAAAATTCCCACATAAAGTTAATTATTTGTTTAATACTGCAACGGTATATCATAAGAAAATATACCAGTACAGAAGTGTGTTTTCTATTTACTGTATATGGTTTATAACCAAAAATAAAAAAAATTTCTTATTAATTTCCGGAAATTGCATAACGAAAAAAAAAATTACATAAATTTTTCATTATCGGCATATTTAATTTTTCCGTATTTATGAATTAAAAAAATTGATAGTTGGAATACACAAGATACCATAAATATTGTTGGTTCGAAAACAATCGAAGCGTGCTTTGTATAAGTAAAGTGAGGCTAAGTCTGTTAATCTGTGCCCCGAGGAGAGTTAATTCGAAGGTGAAAATGAGTTGAGACGAAGAAAGAGGTTCCCTATGGTGAAGGTAAGGAGTCTGACTGTGTGAAGGCAACAGGTAAAAACAGAGACAGCAACGCCAATCAGTCTAGCGTCGCTTTTAAGCACTCAATGTACACAACAAAATTGTGTTTCCACAACAAAATTCAACAGCAAAAAAAAAAAAACGAAAAAAAAAAAAATTATTTAGGAAAAGATTAGCAACTCGTTAGATCATCACGGACCCCCAACCTCGTTCTTAACTTGATATATCCTGCTTTTACTTTTCCCCATTCAGAATCGACAAAATCTCCACTTCTTCCGCATTTTAAGCGCATGATTTATTTCTTAAGCTTTTAAACATTTATACAGCTTGCTCTAAGATAAACGAATATAAATACCTGTACTGTATATATATTTAAAAAAAATGTTTTAATATAGGCTAACTTATAAATTATGTAACTTTAACGTTTAGATTTGCTTGAAAATTACCAGTTACGTAAAGCACTCAATCTATTTTTGATTTTTATTGGGGGTTCTGTTATTTAAAAATAGAAAATCAAGATTACAAATACGATTTAACGCGAAGTATTATACTGACAGTGTATAATAATATTAAATTTTCTTGAATGACTTGAAATTATATGTTGCAACAAATGCAAATATTTTTTTTTTTAAAAAAACATCCAATTCCATGTTTTAATTTCAAATATTTCAGGTGTTTACTTACCCGGAGCCCGGTAGGCCTTTTCCTTAGCAAAAATTTATGTTGACCCAAACTCAACAATTCAAAGTAAAAATATTTTTTTTCTAATATTATGTTTGTTAAAAATGATAACAATGATGAGTACTGTATAGTAAAGAAAAATTCCTCCCCATACAATTGCAATTTAAAATCATAATTACGTAAAGTTCGGGCAACTTGAAAATATAGCAAAAAGTTAATACAAATAAGCGCACGCTCTATTATTACTATTGTTATTACGGCTAGAAAGTTTTGAAATTGCCTCGAGTCTGCGATTACAAATGTGGTTCAGCCTAACGAATGGTACATCTGGAACTGACGTCAACGCAGCAAATTGGAACTAATAACCCACCGGCTCCGTCTGCATCGAATGCCAGTCAGCAATCAAACTTTTCAATTATTTATACGAATGTAACTCTGTCTTCAAAAGTGCAACAAGTTGTTACGAAATAAAAAGAAGGAAAAAATAAAAAAATAAAAATTGAAGAGTCGGTTAGTTTGTTGCACGTTTGGAGCCCCAATTACGTTGGCGTCAACAAGTTCCACACATGTCTAAAACTAGTCATCAGCAGCATAATGCACTGTGCCAAAATCCGAGAAGAAAAAAAAAAACAACCTACGGTACTATGTTGATTCCTTATCTCTTAAGATTTCACCTTGGTCGCAAGATTTCCATTCGATTTTTTTTTTTCAAACTTTTTTCTTCGTATAATGCTAGAAGGTGAGTTTGAAAAAAAAAGGGGAGTGAAACGAAGGGTTCCTTCTCCTTTCATCTCAACCAACAGGTATCGAATTAGGTTAGGGAAAAAAACGCAAGTTGGCAAATGGAAGATGATTATACGACTGAACACCGTGTTTAAGAAGAAGAATACCGAAACGAAAATTGTAGAAAATTGCTGGCGATGATTGCCTATTTCTGACACACGAAATTTTTTTCAGCTTTTATTTTCAAACACATTTTTCTCTTACGAAATGCATCGAGTAAACGAGCTCGACCCTCTTCAAATATTCGAGAGTATTAAAAAAAAAAAAAAAAACACCTGCGATTATTATTACCGTAGCTTAATACCGACTTAGCTTAGGTTATGTTGGTCAGGAAAATGCAGTTTTTCGTGTGGGAGCTCGAATCTGCTCCCCCTCCCCTCATTTGACTTCAACAAAGGTCATGGCCAACCGCTCGGCCGCTTCAACCTAACCGTTACAAATTCTATTTGTCTACGAATTTAAAAAAAAAAAAAAAAAATTCTAAGAAATACAGTACCGGTACGTTAAAAATTAAAATAATAATTGTACGGATATGGTTCAAAACCAATAAGTTTATTTAAAAATACATTTACTGTACTGAATGCGCGAATCGAATTGATATTCAAAAGGATGTAAAATGTATTCAAAAATGTAGAATCTCATGTGACATGTTTATGGAAAATAAAAAATGTGTTTTCATGGAATCAGACCATTAAATAACTAATTGAAACACTACAAGAAATAATTTTGACTTCCGGAGGTCTAAAAATCCATCTTTATTAAGAGGTTTTTGCGAAAGGAAACCACTTTTTACGCGATTTTTTCCCATTTTTGTGACGAGGTAAGTAGACATTGGCAAGTCTAGGAGACCTTTTTAGGGGTCCTTTCCAGGGGACCATTCTTCAGCTTTAACATAACCCATCCCTTCCAAATAAATACAAGTGGGCAAAGGAAGATTCAAGTTGTTTCTAAACACACAATAATTATTATATATTGTCTGTGTTACTTTTACCAACTCTATTTTTATTTTTTAAGAAATCAATCTCGCTACTTTTTTGCGGCAGAATAAGTAAATACTGTACTGTCAGTGTCTATTCATTTTCAAATTTTATCTTATCTGAAAGCATCCTCTAATTTTCAAACACTGTATATGCGGCAGTTGTCGAAAGCAGTGTAAATGAGACGTACTTTTCGCCGCTTTCAAAAGCAAATCGTCAACTGCATGCAAAACGAATCATCATTCCAAATCTTTACCCCGTCCTTATACACTGTACCCCCTCTTTCTCTATCCCCCCCGCTTTAAGTCTACGCGTAGTACGTAGAAAACGCGGTAACGTCAACTTTATCACATGCATGACGACACTTCCAGATGGATTTCCATTACCATCACGCTTCACAAATTTTATCTCTGTTATGTCAAAAAATTACTTCGAAACTCGTCAACCTGAACTCCGGCATCTCACCCGGCACCCCACTCAACCCGTCTTCATCCATCTTAGATGTCCTATACGTGATTCTCCGACGAAGGAGTCATGCCTGGAGCACACATGCGTACGATGTTATTTTTTCAAATGGCCGCCTCATTAGAGTAATAAGAGCCTGAAAAGCGGAGAAAAAAACCTCCGAAAATGCTTTTTAAGTTGTTAAAGTGTGTCCTCACCCTCCATTCTATGGAAAAAGAAGAAAGCGCCCACTTTCTCTCCACTGGCCTACGTATTATTATAATGGGATTGGAAGGAATGTAACCGCACAACGCGGTCACTAAAACAACACACATGTGTTCCAATCTCGTCTCATCAGAGAGAAAGAGAGAGAGAAGAGTGGGTGAAGATGACTTTCAAATAAAAGCCAGGCTGAAAATTATTAAAAAACGAATTCCGCCGAAAATTTTAAAAGATGCTTTTAAAGATTGTAGACGAATACAATAATGAAATATTGATAAGATATATGCATTTTGTAAACGTCATTTATATTTAAAAGCATCGTAAATGGCATACTATAGAAAAGTGTCATAAATAAAGACTTTTTTACAAAAAAAATTTTTTCTTTCGAACATTTGATTTTAAATGTATTTTATACATTAAACAGTCTCTATAATATTTTTTTAAATAAAAAAAAAAATTTGCTGTGAACTACAACTGATTTTTAAATTAAAAAAAAAAAAAAAAGAACAAGAAAGATTAATTAGGGGGAAGAAAGCCAGTAACATGGTTCGGCGAAAATATATTTAATCTGAAGATTTTTAAAGACAAACAAAATTAACTTCTTGAAACAAACTGATTGACAGCTAAACTTAATGAGTAGAGAATGACCAAGCGGTTTTTACAGGCCCAAAATTCAACTCCATTTTTTTTTTACTTAAAAAAATTTATATTAATAAAAAAAAAGTTAATACGGTATATTATAACTTGTCTCCAACAGACTTCGACTTAAAAATTTTTTTTTTTAAAAAAAAGTCAAAGCAATACAGCCTTTCGACATCTAAGTATCACATTATCAACTTCCATTAGTAACTTAAGCCACTTGCGCGCCACCGCCATCCTATTTACTGAGATTCCATTAAATTCAACGTTACCTCCATTACGTGTTGTGTAAAATTTCGCTGCTAAAGTTAAGGTTAATTCCCGATTAAGTTAAATGGCAAGTTTGGTGCAACCGGTTAAAAATGTAATTGAAGGATATTTCAAAGAGACGAGACGATGAAGAGTCCCTTAATCATAATATGCAATTAACTTTTAAACTCTTTCGCAAACCGCAAAGATAAGGCAAAAAAAAATGAACTAATTAATGATGCTAAATTAATATTTACCATCTTCAAAAGTTCACCCACCCTATGTTTAATAATTAATTTTTGCCGAAAAAAAAATTTTATTTTACATTAAAAATGACATGAAAATTCAGAGTTATCGTTCCCACATGGGTAGTTCCTCTGCCTAATTTTTCGGTTCATTTAAAATTATTTTTAAAAAAAAAACTTATCTGGGATCCAGATTCCAATAAAGTAAAAAAAAAAAGTAATTTTTAATTTCGTGTCTTTGCTAAACTTAAAATAATTTTGCACTTGTTTACCAGTCCACTCAAAATACTGTACATTACAGTACTTCGCCAAAAAAAAATAAAAAGCTCAAGAGAGGAATTTCAAGTTTTATTAAAATAATCAAGAAAAGTTCAAAGTTTTTAGTCAAAAATCCAGCAATTAATATTGATTGACTTCTCTGTCAATCATGTCTGTAAACATCAGATGTCGAAAATTATTAATAATAAAATAAACAGCAAAATAATTTTCATTTTATGACTGCTTAAATTAAGGTCAATACCTTTCATAAACATTTCCAAGAATTCCTCTATAGTACAATGTACATTGAAGAAGATTTTAAGTACAAGTACAGTATAATAAAGTCATAGCACTAAAAAAGCTTCATCAAAAAAAAAAAAATTAAGTTGAATTTAATAAACTAATTTAAAATGATGTTGTTATTGCTGGTTTCTATTGGTTCAATAATCTAAAATACACACACTAGAATTATCGTTTTATAAAAATTATTTGATCCTCAAAATTACAAATTTAAATGCCTTACACATGTTTATAAGTCAAACAGATGTCGCAATTATTATTACATGCATTTTAAACAACGTGTAAAGCATTTCCCTTTCTATCTCGCCTTCGCTAATCTATACACAGAACGAATACGGTAATAAATTTTTCCACTGTTTAAAAATCTCCCCAATTCGACTATAGTTTAAATCATAAAAGTCGTAATTTTAAAACAAAATGCCTTCATAAACACCCAGCCTCCTTTTTTTTTTACCCAGTTAAAGTAAACTAATTAACGTCGGTAAAATTTATTAGCAATGATTTTCATTCAAGGCAAATTGAGCGGTTAAGACGTAAACAGAGATGGTTCATTCTAAATAAATGAACGACGGTTTCAAGCTGAGAGTTTGAAGAGTGGTCAACGAGATCTCTAACTACATGTACACTCCATCTCACACTTATCTGTTAAGCCATATGGTACATTTAGAACTTAGCAGGGTAATCGAAGTAGGCTACATGTACCTAGTCTAGACACCCCTGTCTGGGG